>PITA01018171.1:0-41186 GCA_004023965.1 Spilogale gracilis | reverse complement strand
ACCTTCATTCACGAGAGAAGAGCATGGAAAAATCAACAGACTAATAGCCCCTGTATGCATTTTCTGTTTGCTTTAATCTTTCACCTCCTTGTGCTCACCCCCATTCCCCTTAGTTCTGCCAATTCCTAGCTTGTGTGTTCTTGAGTGACTTGCTTAACCTCTCTGAACTTAGTTGTATGTCTGTTGGCTTACCTCAAGAACAGTGGTTTTCATCGGGAATTCAGTTTTGTCTCCTGGGGACATTTGGAGTGCCTGGAAATATTTTTGGATTTGACACGTGGTTGGCTGGTGGGTGGGGCTCCCCGCATCTGCTGAGGAGAGATGGGGGCATGAGTAAACATCTTACACTGCACTAACGCAGCCCCTGCAACAAAGAATTACTGGGCACCAAATGTCAGTAGCACCAAGTTTGAGAAGCCTAACTTTATAGGATGTGGTGAGAGTTAAGTGCTTTATAAATTGTGGAGAGCTGTAAGAATATGAAGTCTTACTATGGATGCATCCAGAGTGGTGTATAATTCTGACCTGGGAAGTAGACAGTATCCAGCATATCCTGAGCACCGTTTAAAGTCTGGAACTTCATTTCTTTCTTATTAAAAGGTGCTGGGCTTCCTGATCTTCAAGATCCTTTCTGGCTCTGGGTATCTGTGGGAGAAAGGCATTAGATGATGCAAGGACCCTCAGCACTTTTTCACCCTCATGCAGATCACTGACCTGAATCTTTTCTCCCAGATGAACTTGAGATTCGCTAGGAGGGAAGGGAACAAGACTTCTTAATCTTCTTTTGTTGGGAAGACAAGATTTATCTGTGGCGGTGTTCCCATTTGTACCCTGTTAGAATAATGCCAACAGGGACAGAATAAGCATAACAGCTAATACTTCCTAGTGCTCGCCTACTACCAGGTGCTTGAATAGCTCGTGGGTGGCAGGCCCTGCCCTGGTACTCTCGCTACCAGATCTCATTTCGTCATCGCAGTGGCCTGGACTGTTGGTATTATTGGTCCAGTTTTATAAATGAGGAAAATGAGCCTCAGGGATGCTGAGTGACTTCCCTGAAATCGCACAGCTAATGAGTCATGGAATTGTTTAAAAATACAAAGCCTGGGTGCTCTTCCCTCCTCTATATTCATAGTCAAGGTGGTCATTTTAATAGAATTGCAATGGAAGATGAAGAAACAGTAAAACACAGGCCAATAAAGCAGGTGGAAACCTCATCATTTTGTAAATTGTCATGCTCTGCAGACAGATGTGTGTCATTTGGTACATTGGAGAAGAGACTGTTCCAGTAAATGTTGCCACCAGCCTGAGTTGTCAGAGAGCAGTGAGGACAACACTTACCAGTGGCCCATCTCTGCCTTCTTTAAAGTACTCCATAATGTCATACCTGTATATAGGGTTAGGGCAGGGTGCTGGGGACAAGCGATAATGGTATTCATCGGTGATGATTGAGAAAACTGTCCAATACCGAAGTGCCATTGGATTTTCAAGGTTTTCCCAATTATTTTATTGTCCTAATTTTCCCAAGATTTCATTATATTCTATTCAATGAGAACAATGAATGCCACCCGAATTATTCTGGATTCTCTCTTTAAACATGGCAGATTAGGAGAAGGGTTTCAGATTATGACTGAATAGGGTTTTGATTTTAAAGAGATTAGATATTCTGCTCTGATAACAGTAACTCTTCTTATCCATCAGTGGTTCTCAGTCTTGGCTGTCCCTTGGGACTTTTGAATAATTCTGATGCCCTAGACTATGCCTAAGCCAATTAAATCAGAATCTCTGAGTAGGACCCACATTACTAATTCTTAAAGTTCCCCAGGTTATTCCAGTGGGTTTACTGTTTAATTCAGGCACCCTATGTCTAGTCAAGATGACATACACAATTATCTGTCACAGTGCTTTCCCATTTAATTTTACTTCTGATTGTTTACATAGCATTTGATGTCACGTGAATTGCTGTGTCTCTAGCCTCCAGCCTCCTAGAACTCATACGGTCACGCACTGTAGCGGCTATTTGAGATAAATATCTGAATCCCTGAATCTCAAATTGGTTATATCGTGGATGCAACTCACTGTATCGAGCATTATCAAGATCTTGCTGATGTGGACGTTATGTTCTGCTGGACATAAATGGACAATAAACGAATAAACATATAAATACACATACAATGTCAGATGGTGATAATTCCTAAGAAAGTGGCTACGTGACAGAGTGATGTAGGTTGGGGAGGATGTTGCCATAGCAGGAACGGATCAGAGAGCAAAAATGAGGTTACCTACCCGGTGCCTAACCAGACTGCTGCCAGAGTGTGGGTACTGATCGCTGGCTCACTGCATGTCTGGTGACCCCTGTTCTACTTTCATCTCAAACTCACCATGTGACTGGACACGTGATGTTTTCTGAGCCCCGATTTATACAGTTTTAAAAGGAGAGGGCTGGACAAGTGGGTCTTGGAGGTCCTCTCTGAATGTACATTTCTGATTCTGTCTGGTATGGAATGAATGTCTAGGTATAGATGAGCAAAGTGCTTGGAACCTTGTGCACTTAGTTAGGAGGTTGGCTAGGAGGGAAGTCTAAATAAAATACGGTATTTGAGTTCTCTTTCCTTGGACTACTTAATGACCTCCCAAGATACCAGGTCCTAATTCCTAGAGCCTATAAATGTTACCTTATTTGAAGAAAGGAACTTTGTGATATGATGTGATGAAATGAAGGACCTTGATATGGGAGGCTTATCCTGGTGGGTCCCCATGCAGTCACATGTATGCTTGTAAGAGAGCAGCATAGAGAGATTTGACATGAGAGGAGGAGAAGACATGTGAAGACTGCATGGAGAGAGCCGTGAAGATGCTGAAGACGCTGGCCTCCACCCAGAGTGAGGAGGGTATGAGGCAAGGAACAGCCACCAGGAGCAGGAAAGAGGCAAGAAGCTAGAGCCCCCTCAGGGAATGTGGTCCTGCCTTGGTTTCAGTCTGGTGCTAGTGATCGTGCGCTTCAGGTCTCCACAACTGTGAGGGAAGTCTGTGTTGTTCTCAGCCGCCATGTTTGTGGGCATTTGTTACAGCAGCCCCAGGAAATGAATACAATAGGATTGCCCCTCACTTCCCTCACCACTTGAAGTTAGAGGCTGGCTATTCCAGCTGATGGTATGTAAGTGGAGGCCATGAGTGTCTTTAAGGGCCAGTGTATATTTTAGTACGCACTGGTTCAGTGCGCCCTAGGGTAGGATATTTTAACCTAATTTCCTGTTTAATATGTAATTTTTTCCTGTTTGGTCATGGGCTAGTTTGGAGATCATGGCTACTTGTTAACCTGGGTCTCTGAGTGACCGTGTTGTGCAGAACTCCCATTTTGACTCACAAAGGACATGAGTATGATTGAAAGGTTAAGTTTTGTGGTTGAACCCTTCTGAAACTTGGAGATGATTCTTCTAGCCCCTCTGGACTGGAGGCAAGGAGCCTGGTTGGTTGCTGTGGAACAATCCTGGAGGGATACTCTTTGTTGTACCCTTTGCTCTTCTTTGATCCTCTGGGTCCCTGGAACACCTTTTTCTAGCATCCCACTGAGGCCAGGGCAGTCTCAGTCTACATTCTTTAGATCAGTGGTGTCCCATGTGATGACAATGCATATTCTAAGATTCTGTGGTCAGATGAGGGGGAAATGCTGGGTTATGGGAGGTGAGATGGTTTCTCTTATGGAAGACTGCTCAGTGGCTTCCATGTGCTAATGTTGAGTGTGACTCTTTACGATGAGGATGTGGTATTTCTGTGGGCTGAATGTGTCCCCCAACCTTGATATGTTGAAACCATGATCACCAGTGTGATGATATTTGGAGTTGGAGCCTTTGGGAGGTGATTGGGTCACAGCATGGAACCTTCCTGATGAGATTAGAGCCTTTAAAATAAGAGGCCAGAGAGTTTGCTTCTTCTCTCCTCTCCGCCTGCCTGTGTGCCTGCCTCTTTCTCTGGTGTGTGAAGACAGAAGGAGGAGGTCATCTGTCAAGCAGGAAGAGGGCCCTTACCAGAACCCAGCTATGCTGCACCATCCCAGCAACCTGGTGTGAGGCTTCTAGCCCCCAGAACTGTGAGCAAGAACTTTCTGTGGTTCAGGCCATCTAGGATGGGGTATTTTTGTTATAGCAGCTCCAAGACCCGTATACACTGTTGGAAAGCTCTTTTTCCAAGTGCAGGTCTATTCAAGGTGAAAACAGTTCCCCGTTGCATTGGGTTCCAACACTTGGTGTCTTCACTATGTCTTCTCATCCACATAATCAAAGGGTGGCACAGGGTAGGATTTTTTTTTTAAGATGTTATTTTATTTATTTGATATATATAGAGAGAGCACAAGCAGGGAGAGTGGAAGAAGGAGAAGCAAGTTCCCCGCTGATCAGGGAGCCTGATGCGGGACTTGATCCCAGGACTCTGAGATCAGACCTGAGCTGAAGGCAGCTGCTTAACCCACTGAGCCACCCAGGCACCCTAGGGTGGGATATTTTAACGTAATTTCCTGTTTAATATGTAATGGGCCATATTAAATTATAAGAGAGCAGTTTAATCCTTCAGCTGACAAATTATAGGTGAATTTCAGCTGACAAATGAGGGAGGGAGGCATGCTTCAGGAACAGTGATAGGGGGATTGGCCTGACTTTTCCCTGTTTTCTGTATTGTCCCCTTGGGCCTGCTCAAAAGCCTGATTGTCTGAAGAAGGTGGTCATGGGCTTGAGTTTGTGAGACCTCCTCCCAGCTCTTCCTTGTTGGATTTTGGATGAATTCCACCTCTCGTTTTTCCCAAATATTTTTCCATCTCTTCAGTGGTTGATATCCCAACCTTTGAGCTCTTGGAGCTCATAGGCATGAAGAAACAGGTCCCTGCTTTTTATTAGCCACAGTCCTTGGAAAGACTGAAAGTGCTCTTTTCACATCCAAGACCACATGAATCTTTATGAGAAGAAGCAAGGTTGCCAAAATGAATCAGCGTAAGACTTAAGCAACCTGACTCATAAAAAAAGAAAAAAATAACAATAAAAAGTGATTTGACTGGTCCCACACTTAGTAGAGCCTGGAAAAAACTCAGTTCTTCTGGCATTGTTGAGTACCTGTGATAAGTGCCCAAATGGGCCCTCCGCAATCCACTCCTTTGTTCTTGTAGCTTTGCAGAGCCCTTCCCTCTGGGCGGGCTGGCTGGCTGGCCCCTTCATTCCGACCTCAGCCATGGGGCTCGGCCAATGGTACCAGCTCTCTGGGGGAAAAAAAAAGGCCTCATTTGTACTCTTTCCTGACTTTTTTTTTTTTTTTTAAAGTTTCTACCTGCTCGTGCTGTTGTAGGGGACTCACAGAAGTTTTCAAATATAGGTATCCCCTGCTCTTTAAAAGTTCACGTTCTACCTGTTTCTGCGAACTGTGATACATGTGAAGCGGGTTTTCACTTTTAAGAAAAGAGGTGAAAAGCAACACCTAGCATTCAGGGTTTGTTTTGCAGCAAGCTGGGCCTTTAGGGAGCAGCAGAAGGGGCCCCACCAAGCTCCGTCCTCAGGAACTCCACTAAGCCACCATGGCTCTGCCCTGTGTTTCTGAGAATATGTGCTTTACCTCCCTTTATGTTGTGCATCTAGTAGCAAGATGTATCTTAAGATATCAGAAAATCCTAAGAGAAGTTATTTCTGGGTCTGGAAATGCTAAACTTTTTTTTTTTCATAAAAATGGATAATTGTTTCTTTGCTTTGTGCCATTTTGGCTTCAAAAGATGTCCTAGGAACCTACTCTGGGGCAGCAGGGGAATCCTGTGCTTAACAATTGGCTCATAACAAGCTGGAGGGGACAGCTCCAGGAAACTGCTGCTCTGGGCCAATGGAATGTTAGTAAATATAATGCAAACAAAGGTTTAGAAAGTGCTTGTGAGTGGGGCTTGCTCACTCTTGCTGCTTAGCCATTGCCATGAGAATTGCCTGGATTAGCCTCAGGAAAGAAGAGAGACATGCAGCAGGGTCCCCAGTCACGCAGCCAGTAGCCAGCCGACTGACCCCCACCTGACCTCTGATGCACAAGTAATAAACATACTATTGCATGTCACTGAGGCTACGTGGTTGTTTGTCATATGGAATTAGAGCAGCAAGGCAGAGCTGAGAATGCTTAATTGCTGCCACTCATGTAGGCTGGGCATTCACACCTGCTCTTCTCTTGGATCCCACCTAAGCAGGTTGGGTACCTGACAAGCATTAAAAAGTAATAACTATCCTGTCTCCCATCCTCCCACCAGAAGTGGATGCTTTTCGTGGAACAACAAAGTTTCTCCTCCTTTAGAAAGACCTTTTGAAAATTCCCCTTCTGAATGGCTACTTAGGGCAGGAAGGCTCTGGACTTGCCTTGGGGTGAGCTTTTGCATTGGAGGAACTTTCAGAGAGCGATTGTTCAAAGGCCTGAGGGAAAGGAAGTCAGTAATACGCTGCTTAGAGCTGTTACCAAGGTTTTCCTAGATCATCTCTTTAAGAATGGCCTGCAGACTTTGTAGGCAAGGGAACAGCAAACAGAAACCTTAGGGAAGCTGTTTCAGACTGGCGTATGCCCCAGAGCAGCAAGTGAAAAACATCCAAGAGATTCTTTTGCTATGCACTGGTCACCAAGGGAGATAGAAGTTGGGGTCCTGAGACCTCAGTCATGTTCTGGCGGGTGGGATATTGCGTACAGACCTGGTCCTCAGATCTTAGGGTCCAACACAGCGTGCTCTGCCAAGTTTCTTCCTTCAGTCTCTGCATTCTTGTGCAAGAGTTCACAGCAGTAGCTGGCTTGATCATGTACTCTTCATCCTCGCTTTCCTTTCCTTACGTCCTACACTCTTGCACATTTATTCCCTTCACCTCTCACTAAATGACTTGCACTTGAATTATCATCTCAGGGTCTGCTTCTAGGCAGGCGCAAGACCGTTAAAGTAAAAGCATGCTCACCTTTAACAAGTGACCGAAGCTTTAGCAAACACCCACAAAGCAGCTTTATAACCAGTTCTAGATCCTGCCCTTGGGCTCCAATTAAACCTTGCCTGGGAGACTCATTCTGACAGGAATCCCAACCCGACCAGGCAGCCTCAGGGTGGCTTGGGCTACAGGGCATCCATGAGGTGGGGGGGGTCCAGCACAAGCCAGCTAGACCCTTGAGTGATGGTGCTGGCCAGATCTTGGTACTTTATTTACCTCAGGGAAGGGGAGCTTTTAATGTTTCTAACCATTCACCTATGTTGAATTCCTCTCATTGTGCCAGTAATAACCCAATACCTCTTCTGGGAATTCATTTGGCTTTTGGAGAACAGTATTTTAAGTGCCAAGTAACCAACACTTAAAGTACTGACTCTTGATGAAGATGTCTTATATTTTATGCTTAACTGCTCTTGGGGTACCCAGAGCTGATATAGGAACTTTAAATGCTAACGGCCTCTAGGGTATAAGTTAGAATTAACGTGTGAACACACACACACTTTGTCTCTCTTATGCCTGGAACTGAACTCATGCATACACAGAGCACCATTTACACCACACTGCCCCCTATGCCTTACGGCAGCAGGAGTGACTCTGTGTGTGCAAATGGTCAATGGGAGGAAAAGGAGAGAGTGGCCAGGGTGTAAGGAGCATCGTGAGGAAGCTGAGGGAGGCGGGAGTAGCCAGATCTCACGGGGGCCTTCGCAAGACAAGCAAGGAGTTTGGATTAGGTTCAAAGTATAATGACCAGCCATTTAAGTAGGAAGAGATGTCTCAGCAAAAAGCAGGCCTGGGAGAGAATGGAAGCAGGGGACCCATGAGGAGTGAGAGGTGGTTGACTTGGGCCTGTGGCTAGTTGGGGAGATGGAGAGAGGTGGAAGGATTGGGGGTAACACTTTGAAAATGGAGGAAACACTTTTCTGCTGGCAGATTGGCTGTGGGGGCGACACTGAGAGTACGTAGGAATGGTTCTGAGGGTTTGGGCCTCTAGCACTTGGGAGGCTGCGTCAAGGATTTTGGAGGAACACAGTTTTTAGGGGAGAGAAGTGAAAAGCATTATTTTGTCCTTGTTATATTTAAGATGCCTTTTGGATGTCCATTGATTCATTCAACAGTTACCTCTTGAGTGCCTGCCATATGCCAAGTACTATTCTTGGTGATTCAGGAATATCAGTGAAAAAAACAAAACAAAACAATGATCCCTTAATTCTTGAAGTTTATATTGAATTTGCAGATGGAGAAAGAAGTGTGGAATTCAGTGATAGGGTTAAGGGTGGAAACAGGAATTTAGGCGGTATACCCAGGGAGGTAGACTGGATATCCTCACAGGTGCTGGGGAATCCTGGAAATGAGAGTGGTAAGGGAGTCTGTAATTCATAGCTTGGTGTGAACTACATGCAGGCTCATTACAAATTCATAATTTATCAGCTCAGATTAAAACAAAATCATGCTTTAAAGGCTGGTGTCTTTATGAATGTAGTTCATAGCATCAAGAATGGTAGTTCCAGGAGTTCCTGGGTGGCTCTGTTGTTAAGCATCTGCCTTTGGCTCAGGTCATGATCCCAGGTTCTGAGATTGAGCCCCGCATCAGGCTCCCTGCTTGACAGGAAGCCTGCTTTTTCCTCTCCTGCTCCCCCTGCTTGTGTTCCTTCTCTCACTGTGTTTCTCTCTGTCAAATAAATAAAATCTTAAAAAAAAAAAAAAGAAGGGTAGCTCTGGACCAGTGTCTGCAATCAATTACCAGCTTAACTGTTATTATCTGAGTGATTTTAAGTAGATTTCCCAAGTCTCTGAAACCCAATTTTCTCACTGAAAAATGGAGATAGTAATGGGACTTAACGTTTTAGAGTTGCTGTAGGGATTAAATGAATTAGTCCATTTAAGACTTTTAGAAGACCTCTAGCACCTAGAAATTGATCATTTTTTTCTCTTTTTTTTTTTAAAGATTTTATTTATTTGACAAAGAGAAACACAGCCAGAGAAGGAACACAAGCAGGGGGAGTGAGAGAGGGAGAAGAGAAACACAGAGAGAGAGGAAACACAAGCAGGGGGAGTGAGAGAGGGAGAAGCAGGCTTCCTGCTGAGCAGGGAGCCCGATGTGGGACTCGATCCCGGGTCTCCGGGATCATGACCCAAGTCAAAGGCAGTCGCTTAGCAAACTGAGCCACCCAGGCGCCCCTAGAAATTGATGATTTAATATTAATTGTCGTTATTGTAAATATTGCTGCTAAGACACAGCATTCACAGATTAAAAAAAATTCCACAGTGACATATGCCTTTACATCAAATGGAGGAAATTGAGAAACTCCTTTTTAAACTTGGGAAAGTATGTAAACTTTTTGAAAAAGATGTAGATTTCACCAAAAATCTCAATCCAGGGGCACCTGGGTGGTGCAGTTGGTTGAGCCTCTGACTCTTGGTTTCTGCTCAGGTCATGATTTCATGGGTCACGGGATCAAGCCCCATGTCGGGCTCCACACTTACTGGGTACTTCTGCTTGAAGATTTTCTCCCTGTGCCTCTTCTCCCCGCCTTAAAATAAATCTTAAAAACAAAACAAAACAAAACACAACTCAATCCATGTCTGAGGACCTGGAGGAAGAAGGAGAAGGTTAAGAGTGCTGCTCATAGTCACAGAGGAGGAAGGAGCGAACCAGGCAGGTGGACTGCAGGTGTCAAGCCGTCCTGGGCCAGCCCTGCCCCTACCCAGCGCACTGCCATCATCCCCTGGCTCTTCCCAGAGCTCCCGGAGACCTGCCCACACACGGAAGTGGGAACCCAGTGCACAGTTGCAGGGGGTTCTGCTTCTCGGTCCTTTCTCAACCCTGCCCCTCACTATTGCAGGGGAAGGTATGAGAGATGAAGTCTATTTTTGAAAATAATCCTTTTTTTTTCTTAAGAAACTGTCATATCCAGATGTGCCTGGGTGACTCAGTCAGTTGAGAGTCTGACTCTGGTCATAATCTCAGGGTCGTGCGATTGAGCCCCACTTTAAGCCCTGTGTGTGGCTCTGCGCTCAGTGTGGGGTCAGCTTGGAGATTCTTTCCCTGTGCCCCTTCCCTTGCTCTCTCTCTCTAATATAAGTAAATTAATTACAAAAAAAGAGAGAAAAAACCCGTTATAGCCATTTTTTCACTTCAACCTGAGATAAATAAAATGCCTACCTTTAAAATATATGAAACAACCCGGACAGGCATTTACTATTTTTTCTTTTTATCTTTCATCATGTTGTTGTTTTGGGGTCATGAAACATTAGTGTGTTGGCTTAAATAGTGGCTAAATTTAAAGGTATTTCCAGCTGAGTTTGACCCCTCAGCCCAGAAAATGAAGTTCTCATTATATTTATGCCTAGGGACCATTTTTTCTTCCCCATGTAGTTATTTTAAAGGACCGAGTATTAAGTATGTGAGGTATGAAATCAAGTTACGAGATGACAGCTCCAAGGGGCTTATTGACCTGGGACATGAAGATGTTCCCTTTGTTGGGAGTCAAATGCCAATTCAACAATATTGTCATTGCTCACAGAATTTGGGGATTCCTTTTTTGAACTGCTTTCAGGTTCAATTTCCTAACCTTGAAGACAAAGCATCCATTCCAGAGACACTTTCCTAGGCGGCCCTTCCCAGCCCCCCCATCAGATGCGTGAGTGAAGCAGAACTGCCCTCCCGACAAGCCTATCTCACCTCTGAATATCACTGAGAGACTTACGTTGGGATGGAAGAATCACCCAGCAGAGACCTGCTGTAATTTTTCACCCACAAAAGTGAGAAATAAAACAACAGGATTGTTGCGATAAGCCACTAAGCTTTGGGGAAATTTGTGATGCAGGAATAAATAACAGGGAAAGAATTCCTGAAAATAGACAATTGCCAGAAGTTTATTTTCTGTTATCTGATTTAAACACTGTATATTATTAGAAGGCTCTAATTAGCTGAGTTTAAAGAAATGTAAATTTATTAAGGATTAGATTGCTCTAAGTCAAGACCTACGTGTAATCGATTCATTGTTCATATGTACCTGGCTGTGGATTTCAGAGAAACTTGCCTATGGAAAGTGCCTGGCACATAGTGGGTGGTCACTTGGATCCATTCACATAGGCATTGCCTTTTGCCAGGCATTATTTTAGGTTCTAGGAGTTTGGCAGTGAATATAATAGATAAAAACTCTGTCCTTATGGAGTATGCATCTTTGTGTAGGATGAGACACTATATAATAAATAACCATATATTATTTTAGTTGGTAATAAGTAGTACAGAAAAAAATGAAACAGGGCAAGGAGAATAGGAAATCTAGGGGCATAGTCTAGAGGGGTGAGAGGAGGGCCTTCACATTTTGGATAGGCAAGCCTTCACTGATAAGCTGACCTGTGAGCCAAGATAGGAGGAAGGCATGAGGATCTGGGAGTGAGCATTCCAGAGCGAGGGGGCAGCCGGTGCAAGGGCCCCGAGGCAAGAGTCTGCTCTGTATGTCCCACAAGTAACACAGAGACTGTTGTGGTTGGGATGGGCTGTAAGGAGGAGAATTTCACTGGTGTGTTAGGAATGGCTCATCTAGCATCTTGTGGTGATTACGGTGGCTTCTCATTTGGGCGAAATGGGTGTTAGTGGAGGCACAGGACTCACCAATCTAGATGTTGTCATTTTTTGTTGCTTTATATTATTAGAAATGCAAATGAAAGATGGAAAGGCTAGAATGTGACTCTGGACCTGATAATCTTCCCAGTCTGTGCACTGGCATTTTGCTGTGTGTCCTTTCACCATGCATGTCCCTGGCTCAGGATGTTTGTGGTATAAAAGGGCTCCCCGTCTTCAAGAATTCACAATTCTTGGTTACTTCTCAGCTCTGCTGTTTGCCAGCCTGTGCCATTTCCCAGCTCCTTTTATCTCTCTCAGCTTAGCCTCGTTTTGAGAAAGAGCTTAGAAATACATGGAGTTCTCAAAAAGGCAAAGGAGTTATCCTTCCTACCCTTAGAGAAGGTTTGGGTTTGTTTTGGATTTTCTTTTGCCCTCCTTCCCCTTCTTGGGATTCACAAGCATATCTGGATGAAGACTATCTTATTTCTCAAAGGCAAAACCTCAATGATATTTGGCTGAAATAACCTTTCTGCCCTTGCAGCTTTCACTGAGCTCATCATCATATGGTGACACGATTTACATAAGAAGTGGGTCTGTAATAAATTTCCCCATAAATTCCTTCCAGCAGCATGCAAACCTTTTTAGTTCCACGGTGTGTGCTCATATAATGATCCTCCACCTGGCTTGGGACTTTTTTACGTGGGAACATTAAACTAATTGTGCTTGGAATGTGGGATGGTTTCTCAAGATGGCGCACCTGATTCTAAAGTGGAGATCACAAGGCCCCTCAGGAAGATGGATGGATCCCTGGAGGCTCTTTAGGCTCTCTGTGCCCTCAGAACTTCTTTCTGAGCCCAGCTCATCTCTGACAACCTTCTGCTTCACATTTGGTATCCCTGTGACAGCCACCAAAGGATTGGGTAGGGTCAAGAAGTCAACTGACTTCCTCATATGCTTCTGCCATCACTCCATGCCTGGGTGGGGGTCGCGGCCAGCCGAGGTGTCTCCAGGAGGGTGTGACTGGGATACGCATAGGATCATTTACAGTTCTTGAGTGAGGATGGGTTAAGTGTGCATTTCAGAAAGCCTTTTCCCTAGAAGTAGCAAAAACTCTGTACTCAGTGGTGTGATGATCTCTCCTCCAGTGGTTATGATGGGAGGATATGCCCTCTTCTGAAAACAAGTTAATTCTTAACAATGCATAGCATGGAGCTACCAGGAGACTTAACAGGGAGCTAATTCCTGGGGCTGCTGGGGCTGCAGACGGGGCACATTCAAGTATTTCATCTGTCGGCCACCGAATGCCACCCAACACAGAAGCCAGCGATGAGTCCAGGGCAAGCTTGGTGTGAAAGGTCTAACTTAATGAAAAGGATCTAAGGAAATGGAAAATATTATGTTTGCAACTGGAAGAAAAGTGAAACTGGGACCTTGTGCTGTTTGTTGCCTCAATGGTAACTCCTGCTGCATTCTTCACTTTCAGAAACCTCAGCTGAATTTAAATCTCCTGTTTATGCATCGTGGACTGGCTCAGCTTAAAGCAAAGGCACATTATCCCGCTTGATATAGCCGGGATGATTGCTGGGTTATGAGTGTAGTGAGAAAACCATGCATGAAAGAGAGTTTAGATGAACAGATGAATAGAGCAATCAAAGATCCATCCAATCAGATCTAAGCAGATTAGAACTTCCTGCAGCCTCAGGCACAAAAATAGATCGAGTGCTTGTGATTTATCAGAGGCACTTATCTGAGTTGCTCATGTTGCCCTGACCCTCAGATGCTCCTCTCAGGTCCGGACTTCACTCCATTTTTCACAAGCATCAGCAAACAGGGTCCCTGGGGGTGGTATCCCGATTTGTTGTGATTTGTTTCTTTCTTACTTTTTTTCATTTGTAAGTATTTCTATATTTAGGTTTTGATCGAGCATTTTACAATGATTATTGTCACTTTCCAGGCAGTGGCTTTCCACCTGGGGTGAGTTTTTTTGGAGACACTTTGGTTGTCACAGCTGCAGGGGACAGGAGTGACCCAGGCGTCTAATGGCTACTAGCCAGAGATGCTACAACAGAGCATAGGACAGCCCCCGCAATAAAGAATTATTTGGCCTCATATATCAACAGTGCTGAGCTTTAGAAACTCTGACAGAGTGATACTCTTGGTAGTTTTTGTTTTGGGGGAAAAAACACCCCATATTGCCTCTGCCTTTGGCCAGATGTACATCATGTCTGAAGTCGACTGTCCAGTAATTTCCAGTTTGCGCTAATCTTATCACATCACACTTTTGCCTAAAACCCTTTAATGGCCTTATGTCCCATTCCCTTGGCATAGCAACTAGAGTGACTGCCTCTCAAAGGTCTGCACTCGTTTCAGTATCAGGACAAGTTGGTCCCGCCTGTGTTGTGTATCTCCACCCACTGCCATCACTCTAGGTAGGTGATGCCCTCCTATCACGGTAAAGACAAAGAGCTTTGGAATGGACACATCGGCCTCTCTGAGTCTATGTTCTCTTGTGCATAAAGTCAAGATTGTTCTAGAACCTCATGGGATTGTGTGAGATAACACCTCATGTGCTTCCTGCATGGTAGATGAATGTTGGGCACCATTTTATCTGCTGGGATGTTTAGACCCAGGCTGTTGCAGTAATTCCATGACTGGCCCGTCTGTTTCCTTAGGATAATCTGGGACAGTGTGCAAACTTGTTCATGATGACTAATTGAAAGAAATCTAATGAAAAATTTATTGGTTGTGGCTCTATCATTCATAAAGAAAACACAGTTTTAGTAAGTTTCTAGGGAAGATACATGGATTCTTCCAAGTTCAATGAATTGCCTTCTACAATTAAACAATATCAGTGAGAAAACTGCTAAGTGTTTTCTTTTTATAAAAAATAATTGTATCTTATTTTTTTCAGTGTTGTAAGATTCATTGTTTATACACCACACCCAGTGTTCCGTGCAATAGGTGCCCTCCTTAATACCCACCACCAGATGTTGAGTGTTTTCTGCCCACTAGCAAGTTCATGGTTGTATATGTTTGAGAATGATAACCTGAAAGTGGGTTTCTATTTTTCATCCTTAAATGAGATCACAGAATTTATGAACAAGCTAGGGTCACTCCGTGAGACTCCAGAGTCCAGGCTACTCACTGGTAGTCTCACTCATCCTCTACCTCTACACTGGTGACTTGCGTATCACCCTTAAATACAAGTTGGATCGTTATGGTGTCCACTGCAAAGTTCATTCATGGCTCTCCAATGCCCCGGCCATGCAAGCCCAATGTACTTTCCTGGGTTTTTTTGCACACCTTATTCCCTTGCTGACTTGCTTGAGTGACGCTGAACCATTTCTAAGACATGCCCTTTATTTTTCATGAATGTGTGTGTCATGGCTCACTGTATTGTTCTCCAAGCCTAGAAATGTGCTGCGTTCCCATCCATGCCTATGGAAATCCTGCCCTTGACTTGTCTTTTTGTTTTTGAATTCATTTAGTCCTCCAGGGTCCCCGTTGCAATTTTATTTTATTTTATTTTATTTTATTTTGTTAAAGCATTGATTTAATTCACCCAGGAATTATTGGGAGCATTTCATTCTTGGGTTAGTGATGATCTATATTAGATCAGGACTGTGGTTTTTTTTTTTTTTTTTTTTAAGGCTGTGGTCAGGTTTTAAAGTTAATTAATGTAATAAATGAGTTCACTTTAACCAAGGTATTGTGACTGGAAGGGCATTTTTTAAAATTCATTTTTAATGAAGTATAACTGACATAGAGCACTAAGTTTAAGGTACACAGTATAATGACTTAATGTGTATTACAAAATTATTTCTACAATCCATGTAGTTAACAGCCATCACTTTTTTTTTTAAAAGATTTTATTTATTTATTTGACAAAGAGACACAGCTAGAGAGGGATCACAAGCAGGGGGAGTGAGAGAGGGAGAAGCAGGCTTCCCGCCGAGCAGGGAGCCCGATGCGGGGCTCGATCCCGGGACTCCGGGATCATGACCTGAGCCGAAGGCAGTTGCTCAACCAACTGAGCCACCCAGGTGCCCCTTCATCCATCACTTCTTATAATTACCAAAAGAGGTTTATTTTTTTGTGATGAGAACTTTTGAAACCTACCCTCTCAGCAACTTCCGTGGTCACCATTTAGCAGCCGTAACTATAGTACCTTGTTGTACGTCACATCCCCAGGACTGACTTATATCTGGAAGCTTGTACTTTTTGGCTACCTCGGTCCAGTTCCCTCACCCTCCACTGCTGCCCCTGATAACCCCAAACTCATCTCTTTTTCTGTGAGTTTTTAGTGTTGTTTTGTTTCAAACTGCACATATATGTGCGATCACACAGGTTTGCCTTTCCCTGTCTCACTTACTTCACTTAGCGTATTGCCTGTCCATGCAGCGAATGGAAGGATTCCCTTCTTTTCAAGGCTGAATAGTTAAGTCTCCCCTTGTGTAAATATGTACCACATCTTGTTTGATCCATTTATGTGTTGACGATGTATGTTTGGTCTCTTCCATGTCTCGGCTATTGTAATAGTGTTGTAATGAACACGAAAGGGCTGACACCCTTTTGAATTAGGGTTTTTCATTTTCTTCAGATAATGTACTTGGAAGTGGAGTTGTTGGATCATATGGTATTTCTGTCTTGAACTTTTTGCGGAAGCTCTCTGTGGTTTTCCATAGCATTTTGGAAATCTCACTAACAGTGAACGAGCGTTCCCTTTCTCCACATTATCACTGGCACTTGTTATGTCCTGACTTTTTGATGATAGCCATTTAAGGCCACGTCTTGCTCTTCTCATCTGTTGTCTGCCTTTGTGTCGTAGGGCTTTGCAAATGGTGCACATTCAACAATTGCTCATTGGTCTTTTTTTCTATGGAGAAGAGAAAGAATACATCCTGTATTCGTTAATATATTGTATTTTTCTCAGGATTGTTAGGAACAAATGAATTAATGTCTATTAGAATACTTCATAACCCTCACAGTATTTTGCAAGTTGTATTTATTGCTATAATTATTAGGTAGTGGTAAAGCAATCACACATACTTATGTCACACATATTTAACGTCCAATAGGACTCTATTTCCTAGGTATGTCACTGAAGGTGTTAGAAACTTTTAGAATGAGTTAATTTGCCTTATTTACCTTAGCTTTTTTTTCTTCTCATTTCTATGTTGTTTTTTTTTAGTGAAAATTTAAGTGAATGAGATATTTGTGATTTTCTTAGCCTAGTATCTGACACATTGAAAGTGTCAATCATTGTTAACTATCACTATGACAACTAAAAAAATACATATATCATTACTCAGTTGGGCAAAGAATGACAAAAAAAATCAGAGAAACATATTACCTCTCTCTTCCATGTATTTCTTTAAAGAAATGGGTAATATTTTGGCAACAGAGAAGATGCTGGCTCACAGTAGTTCCCAAGGTAAAAGTGGACAATTTTCTTTTGATCCCCACTGTGGCCAGGGCTTCTCCACTAGCTGCTGCTGCTTCTTTTTAGTAAAATCACATATTTTACTTATTTAGAAAACATTCAAGGAAGACGTTTCCTATATACTTTTTGTGTAAATCATATACAAGTGTCTGATTAATATAGATATATGCATTCTTTAAGTTCTAAAATGGAATTACATTCACTTAAGAGAGAAGCTTCTGGTTAGTTTCTCTGACATGTATCCCTTTCAATCCATTATTGATTCTGGACAGAATATTTTATAATGTTACTTTAATCATTGCATCTTTTTATCTATTTATTTGTCTTTATTATGTTCAGCTCTCCTATAGCTTCTATCGGGAAATCTGCCCGGCTGGCAGGTTGAAGATGGTCCAGTCTACTAAGGTAATAGAATGCTTCAGAATTTGGCCAAGAGGAATGGCAGGTGCTATATAAGATTGAATGAGGAAGTATGATCTCTTCTTGGACATACATTTTTTATTACTTTTTTTCTTATTACAAAAGAAATGTGTTCATCCCTAGCTATCATGAAATTATCACTCGTTGCTTTCTGTCTGTCCCACTAAATGTATGCATCTTTATGCTTACTATACCTGCTTCTTTGAAGTTTTTGTGTTATGTTTCCAACACTTAGATTTTATGATCTTTTCAGATCATATTTTGTGTCACTGTTCATTTTTCATTGGGAAGCCCTAGATTCATGTACATTCTGCAAATAATCACAACAATTAAAAGTATTTCTCTCTTACACTTCGAACGTGGGAGTAGGTGGACATTCATAAATCTAAACATCCATAAGCAGAGACCAGGAAGATATTCTAAGTGAGCTGGTGGGTCAGGCTGGAGCTGTATGAAGTGGAGAGTCGTGAGCCACGTCTGGCCACAGTTGATAGCCATTACCCTTAAAAGCAAGCCACAGTTGCCATACCTTATGATCATTCAAGTAAAGGTAGACACCAAGAAATCTGAGTCATAGTTCTGGTTCTTAAATGTGAGTGACTACTTCAATTAAAACACTGCGTAGACCAAATAAGGTATGTCAGTGGATTACCTTGAGCCCCCATGTTGTGCTGTGGGATGTGTGCCATCAGGCACCAACTTAGTTCTCATTTAATAGGCATCGTGAAACTTGAGCAAAGTGAAGGAGCAATGTTTCATAACAGAAAGCAAACTTAAAAGTTTTCTCACCAAGCAATATTCTTGGGCCACTGAAACTAAGGAAGTACTCAAGAAAGATATTTACAGGGTGCCTGGGTGACTCAGTGAGTTAAAGCCTCTGCCTTAAGCTCAGGTCATGATCTCAGGGTCCTGGGATCCCGGCCCACATCGGGATCCCTGCTCAGCGGGGAGCCTGCTTCCTCCTCTCTCTCTGCCCGACTCTCTGCCTACTTGTGATCTCTCTCTCTGTCAAATAAATAAATAAAATATTTTTTTTAAAAAAGAAAGATATTCACTGTATTAATGGGTCTGTCCATGCTAATTTCTCAAGTACCTCCATTTGGATGATTATAATTAGGAAGGAAAAGAGAGCGGGAACAATTCAAATAATAGTCCTGACTGCTTGATTATCTTTGAAATTTCTTTTTGGACTAATTATGACTTATGAGCTGTCTTCTCAAAGGTTTCAGTACATGATCAGGTCACTGAATGGTGGATCCAGCTTGTGAACTGAAAATGAAGCAAAACATTTGCTTATGATCATTGGCAGATGAGGCCGTGAGCCAGAGAAAATGGTGGTTTCTCTCCAGCTGGCCGCCTTTAGTAAACAGAAATATCTCGGTTGTCTGAAGGAGAGCCTGCTGGTTGCCTCCCCAGTTTCCATTTTCCCATTCTTCCTTTGTGTCAGAATCCAGATTTTTCTAGATTTTTTTTCAGGATTTTTCTAGCTTCTAGAAAAGGCTTTTGAAGACGGACAGATTCACTTGACAGTTGTTCGTTGTATCTCTTCTTATCTTTCTGTGTAGGACATATACACAACACGGACGTTATATATATATTTAATTTATTGTCTGCTGCACCTCTCTGATACTTGTTTCCTTATATGAGTTAGTTGCATCTTTTGTTTTGCCTTTTCTTATGACTCTGATTTTGTACTATTACTTTTTAGGGAAGAATAGAAAGCTTTCAGTCTCATAATAACATGGTTGGTCACAGTTTGACTCTTATCACTGTCAGTGAAGAGGAACAATAAATATGGATCTCCATGACTCATACAGAGATACCCTTCTTCCTTGTCATAGTGGTCACGATGATGTTAAAACTCAGAAATGTTATTAGATTCAATTTCATATAATTGCCATCATAAAAGAACCCTCCCCACCAAAAAAATCCCCACCACATTATGTGTTCATGATGACATCAGGACATTATGAAATTTGTTTCTGAAAGGAGAGGTCTTCCATTTTGACTTTTGTTAGTAAGAACCTAGCCTACTAATCCTTGGCTTACAGTTTTATACATTTGATGGCTTGCAGAATATTCCACAGGCTCACAGTTGGTGGTGGGCATTTGCTGCTCATACCAAGATGACTAATAATAACCAGATGCAGAAGTGACTGTAAACCATATAAATATGTCTCCCTGAACCCAAACAATATCTATGCCCATTTCTTGTTCCCTTTCTTTAGATCCCTATAACGAATGTCTGTAGTGATTCAAAAGCCACCCTTTTAGGAGGGAAGTATAACAGAGTGGAAAAATATTACAGTTAACATATTGTGTTGTTGTAAATTTTCAGTGTCTTATGACATGTGAACACAAAGGCAGGACTCTTTCTGGGGCTTTGGATGAGATCTGTGCAAGAGAGCTTTAGCTTCATTTGCTTATGGGTACATTTGCCTCCGCTAAAAACTTATACTGGCTCTAGATAGGTCTCTCTTTTAAGGGTGGTGACCTAATTAATATCAGTGAGGAAACAAATTTCTGTCCTGCTCTCTTTTCATAGAGACACCTGGGGTAGAGTGCCAGGGACAAATATAAATTTCACAGCATGTTTCGGTTCTTCTATGCCACTACACAGTAGTTGTGGAAGTGAGGATCTGTTTTAGCCACCTCTATATATACTTATTTATAAACAGAAAAAAATTGAGTATAGAAGAAATACATAATAAAGGGGGCTGAGTTTGAGGGACAAAAGCATTTCTGTTTTTCTGCCTGTAACGGGACTAGACCATCGCAACACAATGGTTAAAGGGAATAAATATAGTTTATTCTTTCTTATGACTCTGTGAGTTCACTGAGCTCTGCTGGGAAGTTCTTCTGCTCTGTGTGATGTCAGCTGAGGCTGCCTCATTGGGAGACCACACTGTGCTGCTTCATCCTATGTGAGTTATTCACATGATCGGCATTTGGTGCCAACAGCTGAGAGCCCACCGGGGAATGTTGTCCATGGAGCCTTGGTCCTTCCTCTATGTGGCTGCTCAGTGTAGTGTAAGGGCTTCTTACACCAGGGTTCCAAAAGGCTTTAAGACAGAATGGTAGAACAACAGTGGAAATGACATCTTTTAGGGTTTATCCTTAGAAAATTATACAGCACCATTTCCAAAATGGATCAGAGCAAGTCACAAATGAAGGTAGATTCAATAGGAAGGGAAACAGACCTCACTTCCTGGTGGTTGAGAGGCAAAGAATTTGTGGCCATCTTAGGAGGTCAGGATACCCAAAGTTATGCATTCTTAGAGGGTTGCCACTTGACATCTGGATTATAAAAACAGAAATAAGCAAAGACGGGGCAATGGTGACTGATGCACAGTAGGTGCTTAAAAATTGTTGATGTAAAATTTATAGTCCCAGGCACCTGGGTGGCTCAGTGGGTTAAAGCCTCTGCCTTTGGCTCAGGTCATGATCTCAGGGTCCTGGGATCGAGGCCCACATCGGGCTCTCTGCTCGGCAGGGAGCCTGCTTCCTCCTCTCTCTCTGCCTGCCTCTCTGCCTACTTGTGATCTCTCTCTGTCTGTCATTAAATAATAAATTTTAAAGAATGCAAATCTTTAAAAAAATTTATAGTCCACTTTTTTCAGTCTGTGACTTTTAATGCAAGTGATCTTACATTTTAGATTCCCCAAAGTGTTTATACTTTAAAATGCTCTGTTCTAGTCTCACAGCATTTACAAATAAAATTCTGTGTTTTGGTTCAGAAAATTTGGTCGCTCTACTTGTAGATCATAGTGCCTGTGGTCTTGACTTTGGACAGCTCTCTGGCACTTGGGCTTTGTAGAATTATTTAGAGCCCTGCTGTTTTCTTTTCCACATTTCTTTGCTTAATAGGCATTTTTGTGCAGTGACAGAAGACATAAACTCTAAGGCTGAAGTTTCTTCTAGATTCTAGGCTCAAAGGCATTCTTCCAGTGTGAGGCAATCTGTCAAAAAAGGTAAGCCATCTTACAGTAGGAGTGGTATTCCAACCATAGTACATGCTTGCCTCACACCACAGTATTTCTACTGACAATTAAGAAGAGGGGGAAACCAACTGGGTTAAAAAAAAAACAAAAACAAAAAAACCTTGGAAGATGGAAGGGGAACTAGAGGCTTGTTTGTCTACATGAAATATTAGTTTGCGTGCAAGAGGAAACTCTAAGAACCATAAAGGTGAAGTGGGAATAAAAACCCTTGGTGCATGCACAGCTCACCTGGGATTAAAACCAAGGCCATCCTGGAACCTGATATAACCACGCATGTCGTAATCTAAAGCCTTGTCAGTGCCTCGCAGGTGTGCACCATATGACCAGGTGGGGAAAGAAGAGGTGAAGCCAACTGGGAAGAGAGTGGCAGTTCCATCTCTATAATACATGCATCCCAAGGTGCGAATGTGCATCTGGTTTCCATTTCGGGACTTTTTACTAGTAGCTTTACCAAAAGTGGGGCAGACAATCATGTGAGTTAGGGAGACCATATGTTAACGAGGGGTGGGGAGGGATGTGGTGTGGAGGTGATGGCCCCAGACCTAGGAGGGCTGCTGGGGACCAAGAGAATGAAACTAAAGGATTTGGGAGGAGGAATACAGACTTGACATTGGGCCACCTGAACAGCCATATGTGGCTTGGCACTACTAAATCTTCAGAGAGTCTGTAGAATTTTGAAGACGGGGCAATAAAAAAAATTGTTTTGAGGATGATTGTACTTTGGACAGAACTAAAATGCTTTTCTGATGTGGAACAGATGGAAAATCATTGAACTCTAGAGCTGGAAGGGATTTTAGAGTCATTTAGCCTAGCTCTTCATTGACAGGCAAATCCCTGAAAGTCTCGTGCATCCACTGGATCACTAGACCTGCTCAAGGTTGTGTTAGAGGCATCCTGGAGATCCATATTCCTGGATCCTCTCTCTGTGGGGCTCTGTTCTTAAATGTATGCTGCTCTGTGGAGCACCAGTGACATGTCCTAAGAACCCTCTTGTCCCAGGGTTTTGGACCACTGCTCTGCCCCAGTGATCAACTATCTTGCATTTGTCTAAGACTCTTGTTGAAATTCACATTTAGGTATATTTTTCTTATTTTGAAATGAAGTAATGCCATAGTTGTAAGGTGCTGGAAACTGTTCCCAGTGGTTTGACAACATGGGAATGTATCGGTTTTCCTCCTGAAAGCCATTGCCTCCATTTTTATCAAGTGATGGCTGGTCTCCCTCCCCAAATACAATCACTCTTCACCAGTGCACCCACTGAGTTACTCCTGAACTCTTAAATTTACTCTTATTTATTTAGTTACTTAGTTGATAGATTGATGAAGGCCTTATTGAGGACTTAGTTTATTTATTTTAAAGAATATTTTATTTATTTAGAGAATGAGAATGTGAGTGGGGAGGGCTATAGGGAGAGGGAGAGAGCAAATCTTAAGCAGGCTTTGTAGTCACTGTGGAGCCCAATGTGGGCTTGATCTCATGAATCTGAGATCATGATCGGAGCCCAAATCAAGAGTTGGATGCTTAATCAACTGAGTCACCCAGGTGCCTCGAGGACCTATTTTAGTCAAAGGACCATGATGAATTGGACAGGAACCCTAAAATAGACAGTTTGGTAAAACTGAATATCTAACAATAGTTTTCTTTCTCTTCTTTTCTTTCTTTCTTTTTTTTTTTTAATAAGAGTTTAATGTATTTAACCAAAAGGACAAAGGGAGTTTGGTTTTACGGTTGAGGTTTTTGAACTGGACCTTAGAAGACAAGGAAGATGTGGTTGTGGGGAAGATGGAGAAGCATTTAGATGAAGAAGGAGGCTGTGTGCGCCAAGTCACCTCCTTCTCTCTGGAAGCCAGAGTCTCAGAGAAGAGGATGTCTGGGTTGTCCCTGCTGTGGCCCCATCAGCAGTTCTCCCAGCTCTTGTACTAAAAGAACACTTTCTCAATTTTTCGTTTTCTCTTCTTTTCCTCCTCTCTGGCATTTTGATTAGACATCAGTAAAGAAGAAACTAGAAAACAAACTGTTTTTAAAAAGGTATTTAACATCATATTATCATTGGAATCTTCAAGAGTCCCTTAAAAAAGGGTGGAGGGACAATCAGGGCTTTATAAATGTCAGAATAGACTGTTTTACCTAAAAGTATCTAATCTTGTAATCACCGAGGCTTTCCTATGTTGTCCTTTTTTTTTTTTTAAATTTAAAACTTTGTCTGCTCTTGAGTATTGAGTATCTAGAAAACTCAGTAACAGGACTCTCTGAATGGGCAAGCCTCTGGGAGCTCCTTCTTTATGTGGCACCAGCAGGTTCAAAAGGTCCCCCTTTGCTTGTCCAGCCAGGACACACAAGTGAAACATTCTAGGGGCATGCCATGGAGCGGCGGGCCCAGATGCGTGTTTTTGGCAGTGTCGAGCTGATATGAGCATCTGTCAGGCCTGCCTTTTTATGATTCCCTCCAGACTGCTTGCAAAGAGATGAAAAGGTTTATTGGATCTGAGGAAGAAAGTGGTCAGGAAAGAGCACGAGGAGGGTGAGGCTCTCATAGTGCTCAGGTTCCCCTCTGATGTCTCAGAACACGTGGTTTCTTTGCTAGCCAAGTAAGGTATGTGGTTTGCCTTCTTTTTCTCTCAATCCTTTCTCTCTGTCTCTCTCATTTAATGGGAGCCATCTTTGTACATTCTCTTTGGAACCTCTTTCCTTTTATTTCTTTGTTTTTGAGGACTTGGAATCAGACTTGTGAACCACCCTATTGGTATTTCAGATAGGGTCAGATATTGGTATTTCAGATAGGGTCAGTCTTCTTAGCCCTGCGTTTGGAGTCCTTTATGGAAGGTGTGAGAGGAATTGAAATGCTATTGCCTTTCATTTGTGCAGGGTCCCCTACCCTCCTCCTTGAATTCTGTGAAGCTGCTCACTCCCGTCTGCTATAACTCATGTGACCTCTTTGGGTGCTACAACCTCTTTTGATGGTCATTTTGATGGAATTTTGCCTATCTTACCACTCCATCCCTACCTAAAGTCTCATCTTTAGCCTAGACCCCAGAAGAAACACAGTCTTCAATTTGGAGCAATTGTAGGAACAACAGTTTAGCCCATATTTCTCAAAATGCGGTTTTTTTGCTGCCACTTGAGATCTGACTCTGTGAGTTTGTTCATTTGTTTGCTAAATCATAGGCAGATTTGTATTAATAATCTGTTAGTCTTGGGCATTATCTTAGAATCTGAGAATATGTTAGAGAAATAAAACAGACAAATTATGTGCCCTGAAGGAAGACAGAAGACAGGTCAATAAGCAAGTGAGCAATGTATAGATATATTAGATCATAATAAATTTTAATGAAAAATGAGAGTGTAAAGGGAAATGATGTGCCAAAAGGGAAGAATGTTGCAGTTTTGAATAAGGTGGTCAGTAAAGTCTTACCAATAAGGTAATGTTTGAGCAGTTACCACTTGGAGACTTGGAAGAAGAACATTTTTGGCAGAAGGAAGAGCAAGTTCAAGTTGCCCGAGTAGAGAGTCCACTGGGAGTGTTTGAGGATCAGCAAGGAGGTCTGCGGTGGGTGGGGTAGAGTAAGGAAGGGGTGGGGAGCATTGGAGATGATATGAGAGTGAGGAATAGAGGCTGTAGCATCTCGAAAGCAGTTGTCAGGACGTTAGCTTTTCCCTGATGGACATGGAAGCTACTGGAGGGTTTTGTTCAGAGATGAGAAATGACATAATTCATATTATTGGGGTATTACTTTGTGTTCAGAAAAAAATGGCAGGGATACAAGAAAAGGAGTCAGCTTAGAGGCTTTTGGTAGGAACAAGTTGTCAGGGTCTTGGACAAGGGTGATATTGGTGAAGTCAGGAAGAATTTCTGGATTCTGGATATACCTTGAAGGTTGAAGCAATGGTATTTGCTGTTGGATTCAATGCAGTGAGAGGAAGAAAGCGGTTAAGGATGATGCCAAGATTTTTGACCTGAGCAGCAGAAGAATGAACTTAACCATTTGCTGTGATATCAGAGAAGCAAAGCATCTGTTTAGGGAGATAACATAAATTGGTTTTGATCATGCTGTTAGAGATGCTTATTAGAAATCAAGAAGCCAAGTAGGGGGGTTGATTAAAAAATGACAGCGGTCTGGGGTGCCTGGGTGGCTCAGTTGGTTAAGCAACTGCCTTCAGCTCAGGTCATGATCCCGGAGACCCGGGATCGAGCCCCACATTGGGCTCCCTGCTCGGCAGGAAGCCTGCTTCTCCCTCTCTCACTCCCCCTGCTTGTGTTCCCTCTCTCACTGTGTTTCTCTCTGTCAAATAAATAAATAAAATCTGAAAAAAATATAGAGGTCATGAAAGAGGTCAGAGCTGGAGATATAATTTTAAGAAATGTCAGCTTATAGATATGACTGGTAGCCAGGAGACTGGCTGAAATAACTGAGGATGGGTGTGCAGACAGAGGAGAAAAGTGTGAACTCTGGGATACTCCAGCATTTAGAATGTATGGTATAAAGAAAGAAGAAACAAAGGCAGCCGAAAGGCAGTAGCCAGTGAAGTAGAGGGAGAACCAGGGGAGAGCCAAGTGAAAGGATATGATCAGCTGTTGCAAATGCTGCTGATATACTAAGTCAGATGGAGGCTAAGAAACTGACCTTTGAGTTTATCAGTGTGGAGTTGGTTGGGGGCCCTGATAGTGCCAAGTCCTTACTGGAGTGGGTTTTGGAGAAATCGGGAAGGGAACACATTTGTGATGACAACTCTTCCAAGGGTCTTGCTGAAGATGGGAATGGAAAATGTAGACATTAGTTGGAAGAGATTTTGAATCAAGGAATATTTTATTTACTCTTTTTAAGATATGAGATTCTAGACCATGTTTGGCGATGATAATGATCAAGAGGAGAGACAAAAATAGACACAGATCGTAGAGGAACCTTGCTGGGCAATGTCCTTGAGTAGATGAGAGGGGATACAGCCTATTGTACAAACTATGGAGGATGGGTAACACATAGGAGAAAATTCTGACAATTAGCCATTCCTTCTCAAGGATCCCAAAAGGATCCTAAATGTTAAGAGCCAGACTTATATCTTCTGGGTAGGAAACTGGAAGATTTTTCTCTAGAAGAACAAGCCTAGGAGAAAAGACAGACAGACAGACAGCGTCATGGGAGAGGAACTACTGTGAAAGTCCCATCATCCTAAAGTGAAACTCTGTGGCCTGTAAGCCTAGTTAAAGCAAACAGAGGATGAAAAAGTTTTATTCTTCACTTTACCAGTATAAATAGATGCTTATAAAGCAGTGGCTAACATGAGATCCTGAAACTATAAAAAATACGAATGATGGAATATGGAGGAATAGGCGGTTCAGGGATTAGAGGAGCTGAGGGAAGTTACTGCATCTATGTAATGAGAAAATAGAACTTTTAAAAGGAACTATAAGAGAGAAATTTTGCAAATTATGTTCATTACCAGCAACATTGAGGTTTAATAGAAGAGTAGAATAGGCCTGGAAAATAAAGGCAAGGATTGCAGAAAATAGAGAATTCTTAAGCAAATAGAATTGGTACAGAGGTTAGAGAACGACCCAGACTAATGGGATTTCCAGAAACAAAAATGGAAGAGGGGAAAATTTGAAAGAAATACTACAAGAAAAAATGTCCTTAATGGAAGGAACATGGATTTCCATATTGCAAAAATCTATTTTGCCCTTAAAACCATGATCAGAACCTGGGCACATTCTTGTGACAGGGAGGAAGAAGCAATTCTAAAACTTTCTAGAAACCAAACGCAATTCACATACAAAGGTTGAGACCCTAAGATAGTGTTGGTCAGCAGCAACACTGGCATCAGTCCAGAAGATAACAGAGGAAAGCCTTCAAAATTTGGAGGGAAAATATTTCCAACATAAACTTACATACCCAGAGAGACTGATAATTAAATGTGAGGGTGAAATAAAGACTGCCATTTTCGGATATGCAGGTCTTCATGGAATTATTCTTCCTGTGTTTCTTTGAAGCTACTGGAAGAGGATGTAAGATCCAGGAAATAGGAAATACAACATGGGGGAGTGGGGAAGGGGATTTCCAAGTGACAAGAAGGAAGCCTATCTCAAGCTGTCAGCTCTGCAGCAGGATGGGAGAATGACAGGTCAGCCAGGAGCAAGAAGAAGGACAAGAAAAAAAACGTAATTGATGGCTTTATATATTTGAACTTATGGAAAATTGTATTGAGGGGCTTTGAGAGTATGTAGGAAGATCTGCTCATTAGTGTCTAGAAAACTAAGGAAATCCCAGAAAAAGCAAAAGGCTCTTTGAAGAAGAAAATATAATCATGCTTCCTACTTGTCACTAATCCTGTGTGTGTGTGTGTGTGTGTGTGTGTGTGTGTGTGTATTTTTTTAAAATGATGGTGATGATGACATGAACCTGAGAAGTGCATTATTGTATCAGTAGGTTGTGGAAAATGTCAGTGTCAGTATAAAGAATGGTGGTATAGATGAGCTAAAGTATCCTCTCCCATAGTAAGAAATCAGAGTATAGTGGTTAAAATAAAAATCAGGAAAGAGTATTATAAGCAAAAAAAAAAAAGATAGTTTTATAGCAGCACAGCCTAAAGAACTGGCAGTGGTTGTTTGTAGAAAAGAGGATGGTGGTGAGCGATGAAGTGGTGAGTCAAGGATCTATTGTTCTTTGTTACCTGCTTTTCACATTATCAGTTCTAAAACCTTTGTATATTTATGATTTATAAGTAGTCATGAACTTCAGGGAAATTAAAAAAATGAATGACAAATGTTAAGTAGAGTAGAGAGTTCATGGTATCTCTGTACATTTTGGTATGAGAGTGGGGAGGAAGTGAGGGAATCTGCTTTCTGGATGGTAGTAACTCAGCTATCCAGGTTCAGTACCTCTGGTTACTAGTTTAGTCCTTCTTTCATTATGGCTGTTTGATCCCACTTGGCCCAATGGTGACTTGTGTCTTCCTCTCTCTGAATCAAAGGCAAAGAGAACTGTCCATCCCCAAACTCATAAGATATGCAGGATATTTTCACATGAGTGACTTGGTATGATTTTATGTTTTTTTGGAATACAGACATTTGACCTTGATTATAACACATTCAAAAGTCCCTCTCAAACCATGCTTTTAGCATTTTTAAATGTTACCAACTGGATGGGGAAAAACAGAACTAACTCTTGGTATGGAAGTCAAGGGGAAATTTGCCTATGGTCTTCACTCTATTCTGACCTGACCTACATACTTGAGCCTCAATCCCCTGCACATTCCAATTAACTTCAAACAAAAAAGGTATACCTCCATATCCAGGGGGCCATGAGGTGACCAGATGATTGGATTCTTTGGGGGTAGTGATTCACTTCTCAGCTAAGAGGAAAAGTGCTATAATGATGCAGAATATATATGGAAACCAGAGCCCTGTTAAACTCATAACTTGAGTGAGCATTCTTATCTCCCTATGCCCCTTTTAAATAACATGCCCATTTTATGTTTTTTTTTTTTAAACATATGATATCATTTGAGGAAAAGAAACTTGATTCTTTTAACAGGTCTTTTCTTTGCTAGATGTTACACTCAGCTCTTACAAGTGGGCCCCACAGTATATTTCTGGACACCTTGTATATATATGATAAAGAGTGAAAAGCTAACATCTTTTGTAGACTACAGTGTTATGATGGTTTTGGAAAGTGTGTATAATGGCTAGGACAGTGGAGGAGTCTGGTTCGATACACCATGTAGCCTGGTGCTTCCTATTTCACCATAAATTATAGTTCAGAGATGTGGCAATTAAGGCAATGTTGTGATCCCCCATGTGTGGGTGTGGAAAAGTGTGCACGCTCATACACACATTTGTTTAACTTAAGAGTAAATATACACACACATGTGGCAAAGATAAAGCCATGGTTGAGAAGAAAGGGCATAACCTCACTCGGGTGAACCAAAGACAGTAGACTCAGGAATGTAGCAAGGGAAGAAGATTAGAGGAAGTGAGAGGATCCACACTAGAAGACAAAAAAGGGGGTCTTTTTGTGGATCTGGAAGAGATTTTGTTCAACTGCCTTCTGCTTATAAATAAGGAAATGGCTATCCAGGTGGAAGGAAATGACATATACCAGGTACACAGCTAAGCAGTGGCAGAGTTGTAACTAGACCATGACTTGTCTTATTTGTGGTCCACTGTGTTTTGTAATTGATTCTATTGCTTGAGCAGTCAAATGGTGAGAGGAATCGAGATGGTGACCAGGAATTCAGGACACAGAGAGATTATGTCAGGCTTCCCTGTGATCATAACATGGGCAGAGTTGACATGGGGACAAGGTAGAAAAGTTAGGCATTGATCCCTGCAAAAATTACCTGCTGTCCACCAGAATTTAGGCTGGGAGACTGAATAGTTCAGAAATGACTGAGGATAAAAAGAAATTCATCTTGAATACACCAGTCTTATGAGTTAATTTGTACCAGGTGGGGGTTTGAGGCAAAATGGATAGATGACAATTTATCTGATCATTTTTTAGATCTCAGAAATACTTACATTGCCATAAGTAGATACTTCTTTCAAGAACTGATTGAGAATGTTAAGACTGGCTGTTGATTAAGCATAGAGAAGGGATTAGGCAAGGGCATGAAGCTTAGGGCAGAGTGGCAGAATCCAGAGAGGAGCAGGAGACAGGTACTCCCTCAGTGGAAGGGACTAGCATTTTTTTACTGTATTGTATAAGGCAGAGTACCAGCAGGAAATAGTTGGTACACTTGGATTGGATAATTGAGAATTTGATGAACTATTTACAAAAGTGTGGGCAAGATTTCAGGAAAGCATTACTGCTGTTGCCCCTTCTTGGAGCTGGCAGCAGTGGAACTCTTACTACCCTAGGCTAGAAGGGGTGAATGGAAGATGGAACCTGGAAGAGAGTAGCTTCAGCTCTAGGAAAGGGTTAGTGGCAGGAGATAGAGGTATTAGGATGTAGCCAAACCCTGTGATGTGGTAGGAAAGGAACCAGTTGGGTCATGGGTGGGGGAAGACTCTCAATCATTCTTCTCTGGTACTCTGATCAACCTCTACCTCCCTTTATCATCCTAGCAGGAAGTCGGAGTGTATCGTAGTGCACTGATAGTTCTGTACGGGTCAGCCTTGACTCATGATAACCACTGTGGTTTCCAGGTGTGATTTCTAGGGTATGTGAGACGGTTGAGTTTTGAAAATGCGTGGATTTCTGCAGACAGAGAAGAGCTTGCCTTTCCATAAAGCCAACTTCTGCTATAAAAGGTTAAATCCTGCCTCAGTGTTTAGGAGTTCCTTGATGTGGTTTATCAACTTACCTTGGGGTGTTTCAACTTACAGGCAGTTGACATAAGACCACAGTTACTAAATCTGAATGAAAAATAATTCACATAAACTAATAAGTAAAACTGGCAAATGAGCAGGAATGCTTAATTGGACATTTGATGGGTTCTCTTCATAGTGATGATGAAGATGGTGATGTTGCTGTTGATGATGGCCAATAGTTCTTTTTTCCCAAAAGATTTTATTTATTTATTTGACAGAGAGAAACACAGCTAGAGAGGGAAGACAAGCAGGGGGAGTGAGAGAGGGAGAAGCAGGCTTTCCACCAAGCAGGGAGCCTGATGCAGGGCTCAATCCTGGGACTCTGGGAAGGTGACCTGAGCTGGAGGCAGACGCTTAACGACTGAGCCACCCAGGTGCCCCATGGCCAACAGTTCTTGAGTTCTTAGCACAGATATGGGAGAGATTTATACATCAACAACACAATGCATGGGTCCCAATTTTATATATGAGGAAATAGGCCTGGAGAGGTAAGTAACTTGGCTAAGGCCACACAGGTAGCAAGTGATGGAATCAGGATCCTTAGTTCCAGACATGATTATTTGATAATTTAAATGAAGACCAGAGAGCATCTCACTAAATAAATGTTTAGCTTCAATTTCCTCCTCCGTAAATGTGGTAAATGTAGAACCAACCTCATAATAAGGTTATTATAATCATTAAGTGACTAGTACCGGTAAAGTACTAAGAATAAGATCTGAAACATATTAAGTAAGAGAAGTAGCCTTAGGACACTTAAAAGCAGAGATTGCTGGGATTCAAATGCCAGCTCTGTTGAGTTCCTAGGAATGGTTACTTGGGCAAATAGGGAATAATGAAAGTGAATAACAGGGTTTAATGTGCATTAAATGAGCTGATGTTTAGTAAACTCCCAGCACCATGTTTTGTTAAAGTCAGCTTTCACTGTTATATGAATCAAGGCACCCATTTCCTGCTGTAGCCCTTGAAGCACATTGAAAAATTCATATATTCTTCTTTTTTTGTTATTTATGAGTTCCTTAAGGCTTCTCCAAATACGTTATCTCCTGAATAACATTTTATAGTTCCTTAAGTTACAATTTAAATTCCACGCACTTTAATTTCTTAGACAATGTAGTGGATGCTGTGGTGTATATTCAGATTCTTTTTTTACAATGGAGAGATTTGTGTTCTCTTTGCCAGGAGTTTTGGCTGCTAAAGGCTCCTGTCTGATTTCCTCTCTGGAATTTACCCTTGGCCAATGGGAACTGTCTTACTCTCAGTTACATCCTTCCCTGAGTAAAGTCCCCATTCAGATACTAGTCCAAAAGGGTATAGGAGGAGCTAGGCTCTATGCCTCAATTAGGGATGTCTCTCAAGAGCAATTTTAAATTGGACATTCCTGTGGGGTCTCAGCTGAGAACTCAGTTGAAAATATACTGTAGCTGATCTTCTCCCCACGCCCAGTCCTGTTTCTCTTTCTCCTGCACAAGTGTCGCTCTTGGGACAACTGGCCAACAAATTTCCTCCATGCAGATCTTCATATTAGAGTCTATTTCTAGGGAACCTAACCTATGACAGTTGGTACCAGGAACCGTCCTAGGAAGGGGATTCCAAAATGGGATTTTGAAACTGGATCACCTGTCAGCTGGCTGGGAATGAAGCCCTATTCACTGGTGGTAGACAGAGTACTCATAACACCTAGCATGGAGTTGCATGTCACTGGTGGTGAACTTGAATGAGACACAGGTGGAAGAGGGTGCAGTGCTGTGTGCAGTATTTCAATCTTTTGAGGGTTTCACGTAGTAATAAGAACTATGGAATTGGATATCTCTTGCTAGGGCTTATTGAGAAACTGGGAAAAAACAATAATAGGATGAAGGTGATTAATTACCAGTGTGATCCTAAGTATGAAAGCCAGAAAGCTCATGGCAGTATAAAAAAAAGATTCTCATCTGCTTCATTTGGAAACAGAAAAAGCAGAGGATGCTAACAACTCAACCCTCAGTTGTAAGGGTAGCAGAGGAGCAGGGAAGGCTAAAATTTCCACTCTGGAAATCTGCCCTGGAAAGGTTGAGACAGTGATTGGAAAAAAGGGAGGCCTTAGGATTTGGCGCAGTGATGGTACACTAGAAGATTTTGTCTCCTCAAACTGTTTTCTTTTCCCCTGGACTCTCTGGGCTACCATGGGCCCATTTCTCCCTGTATAGTCTAGCCTACCCCCTTTAAAGAAGATGCAGAAGAATTTGTCTTGGATGACAACATGTGGCCTTATGGCCACCTCCGCCAGCTTTCTGACCAGCAGACCAACAATTAGTGTCAGATTACAACAGAGGAAATACTCTGGAGGGAAGGAACTATACCCCCAAGAAGCTATAGGACTTAGCCAATTTATACCAGCAGGAGCTAGGAAAATATGGTTTTTGTACAGAGTAAAGTGGGAGGAGAGAGATATGGTTGGATATGTTGATGTGGGAGTATACTCTTGTGATACAGGGCCTAACAGTTATGGAGGACCCAAGAACATAATGCTAACATACTGCTAATGTGGTCTCAAAGCTTGAGAAAGCGATGGTCCACACCGAGTGAAGCAGAATCGCCAGAACTGTCAGGGCAGATGATGAAGGCTCCAGAACTCTCATAGAAGAGGGCATGCTAGTCTGCAAGACCTGTCAGCCAGCTATATTCTGTGTGAGGACTTAAAGGACACTCCACCAACCAGCTGATAGGAGGGGCCATAGCATTATAGAGAGGCTCAGTGATGGGTGTCCTCTGAGGTCATAGCTAATAGAATTCTGTTATAGAACTGGGCTCTTATGCAATGGGATTGCCTGGAACCTGATAATATAGGCTGGATAGAAGCCCTTTCCCATGAAAAGCAAGGTGGGAGCAATTATGGTAATGTAGAGCAAGGCTAAAATGGCAGCTTGTCAGCCTGAGCCACAGAGAGTTATGTAGATATCAAAATACAATGTCTTAGGAACCAGAAAAATGGAAGCCAGTGGTAGTATTACTTAATCAAAGGAATCAAGGATTAATGATTAGGAGTCTGAGAGCAGATGCTCTAATAGCAAGTCACAATGGCTAGCCCTGCTTTAGGACCTGAGTCAGTTTTCAGACCTGAAATCCAGTGACTAAACAAGAGGCTGAATATCCAGAAAGAAAGATCTGACACCAAGACAACTGTATACATTAATTATATTTCTTTTCATTCCCCATAGAAACTATGTCTATTTACTTGGAAAATCATGTACTGGGGAAAAGATAAATATTTTCCATGGAATGGCCAACAACATAAATTTATGGTCTTTCCCCAAGGCTCTGTTTACTCTCCCACTCATTAGAGTCTGACAGTTTAGTCTCCCGTGATATAGGCCAAAGGGAAGTGGACCATTTGGATATTTTATGGACTATCACATTGGTCCACCATATTGATGATATCTTGTTATTTGGACCAGATGAGAAAAATGTGGGAAGAACATTCGAGGCCGTTGTATAACACACAGAGTCCAGAGAGTAGGAGAAAAGATTCAGGGTCCTGCAACATCAGTGAACCTAAGTTTAGGGGTCCCGTGGTCTGGAGCATGCTAGGGCATTCACTTAAGTAAAGGGAAAAAATATTGTACCTTGTTCTTGGCACTACTGAGAAAGAAATATAATATATTGTAGATTTCTTTGGCTTCTGCAGGCAGCATATTTCCCCATTTGGGAATACTACTCCCACCCATTTACTAATTGACAAGGCTACCGACTCCAGTGGAGGGTGGGTCATGAGGAAGTCAAGGGTGCCTCTCAGATCATACAATCTAGGAGATCCTATGCTAGTAGAGGTAATTGTATGATGGGAAGAGGCCATGTGGTGGAGTTTGTGGAAACCACAGGACTCTTGAGTAAGGCCATGCCATCTCCAGTAGAATAATATACACTGTTGAAAGAGTGGGTCCTGGTGTACTATTGAGTCCTGATGGAGATGGAAGAGGTAAACATGGGATAGCAAGTGACCACCCGGAGCCCAGTTCTATTAGAGCCACTGAGTCATAACCTCAGGTGGGCCCAGCAGAAATTCACTGTAAGATGGAAAGGGTACATTCAGGATTGAACATGAGCATGGCTGAGAAGATGCAAATAAGATGCTCCAGCACAGTCCTAGACTGCCATATCATCTACCACTATTCTAATTTCTCTACTTCAGCTCCTGCTTGCATGGGGAGGGTCCCTGCATCCAACTAACAGGAGAGGGAATAGTCTAAACTTGATTCATGGATAGGTGTAAGCTGAAAATGGTTTCCTGCTCCACCGCAGCGCTGCTCATAGGTGGCCCTCAAAAAAGACAGGGGCAGTCGTCCTAGTGGGCAGAGCTTTGGTACATATATCGGGCATCTACATAGTGTAAAAAGAGATTTGGAGGGTGGAGGATCGCAGTGGGAAGGGAGGGGAAAAAATGAAACCAGATGGGACCGGGGAGGGAGACAAACCATAAGAGACTCTTAATCTCAGGAAACAAACTGAGGGTTGTTGGGGGTGGGGGGGGGAAGGGATAGGGTGGCTGCGTGATGGACATTGGGGAGGGTATGTGCTATGGCGAGTGCTGTGAATTGTGTAGGACTGATGAATCACAGCCTTTACCCCTGAGGCAAATAATACATTATACATTAATTTAAAAAAACCAGCAAAACAAAAAGAGATTTGGATATAAGACTGTATATGGATACAAGTAGTGGTGGATGGTTGGGGGTTTGTCAACAGCTTGGAAGAAAAAAGAATATTAGAGACAGGAAGATTGGGGGAGTAATGGGCATGTGGACGGACCTATGACAGCGGGCATGAAGTTCGAAGGCCTTTGTATCACTTTTTATTTCTCAAAAGAAAATCTCCTTTATGGAAGAGGTGTTAGACAGAAGGACTTGAACAATTGATGTCAGCCAGACTATAATTGGCCCCTCCATTTTTGGCACAGAGGGCTCATAAATAGAGCATGCTTGTTGGCAGGGATAGGAAACACTGCCTGGACCCAAGATCACGGGCTGTCACTCCCCAGTGCTCATCTAGCTATTGTTGCTGCTGAGTGTCCCACCTACCAATCTGTCCAGCCTGAGCCTCTGATACAGCCCTGTTGTTCAAAACCCAGCCTGCCACGGTGGACACCCCTTCACCCCTTCTAAAAGGGGGAGCATTTGACACGTATTCCAGGCATGGCTTTGCTTTTCCTGACGGCAGGGCCACGGGCACCACACCACTAGCTACCGTGAAGAGGGCTTTATCCGGAAACAGGATCACAAAATACTGCTTGAAATGAGGGACTCCCATCAAAGGAGGTATGACAGTAAGCCCATGACCAAGGGCCTACGTGTCCTATCCCATACCACACTGCTCAGAAGTCATCAGCTCACAAGGAAGTGGAGAAACCTTCTGAAGGTATGGCTGATGTGTCAGTTTGGAAATGGGGAGCCCGCGACTCTGGAGACCACGCGGGAGCTTGTGGGGCACGCTCTAAAATCCTTGACATCGCTGTGTCCTTAAGAGGAGGGAGACTTGGGTCCGGAATGCTTTGGCAGTAGAAGTAGCCCTGCTTGTCATCATTCCCAGTGACCCACTTGGAGGAATTTACACTTTGCTTTTCTGCAAGTCTCAGCTCTTTGGTTCCGGAGGTTCCCAGAGGCTGAATACTTCCACAGGGGACTCAGCAAGAGTCCTGTTATGTTGAAAGCTATGACCCTTACCTGGCCACTTCAGGCTCTGATTGCCAGGACGTGAGCAGACAAGGGAATGAGTTGTCATCCCAGCAGGAGTAATTGACCTGGATGTTAGGAGAAGATAGAACTGCTTTATATAACAGGGGGCAGGGAAGAGGGCCTTTGATTCCCAGGTGCTCTAATGGGGTCGTTTCTTGGATCTTTTAATACAGTTCTGACAGTAAGTGGACGAAGTGCTATAAGTCCAGCCTGAGAGGGCTGGCTGACCAGGATTTAGACCCGTTAGGGTGAGAGCCTCCATCCACACCTGGTAAACCATCACGGTCTACAGGGCCACTAGCTGAGGGTGAGAGGAGTCTAGAAAGGAGAATAAAGAAGACATTGAGTACCAGGTATGTCCCCGTGACCAGCTGTAGAGACGGAAGTTCTAAACTGTCTCAATAACTGTCCTCCTGGAAGGTTCCCCAGGAAAACGCATAAACTAGAATCTTGTGGGAGTTATTTCTAGCAGGATTCGACTCCTTATGTGAAGTAAGTGGTTTGGGTGACCAGGAGCGGTTTCTGGCGGATCTGTGATGCATGCACCCAGGTGCTTTAGGAGACAGGTGCTTATTCTCCAGCTAGAGTATGGCTGCTGACCACTCACAGCTGAGTCCCTTTCGAGGAGATGCCCTCAGCTAGACAAAGCTGCCTCTCCCACGTTTATATCCTCTGATGGGTCGAAGCATGGGGGCAAATTTTTGTTCTTAGTCTGGGACACTCTGATGAGCCACTGCAGCTTTCTAGCCCCTCTGTGGAATTGCTCAAGCCTGTGGTTACGCCTTGTCACTCAACTTCTCCCTTTGTCCAATCCTGCTTCCCTGCTCCCTCAAAGAAGCTATTCCCAGTTAATTTCCTTCATACAGCTCTCTTACCCAAAGTCTATTTCTTGATAAACCCAAACTACAACATGTAAACAGTCTATAATTCACAAAACATAAGGGATGCCTACTGCTCCCAGTCATTGTAGGTTGAGTTTCATTAAATTCAATTTTTATATATCATATTCTGATGTTGTTACTGAATTTTAAGTGTATCCTACATGCGTTCCAGTAGTCCTCTATTGCTTTATTACATTTATTAAAGACACAGAAATTCTCTGAATTCCCAGCTGTAGGAAAAATGTTTGCTGAGAAAGACATCATTTTGATGTGGGTTTGCATTTTTCTCTGGGTGTATTTGGTGCCCATGCCAGCTGTCATTTTCAGCTGCTTTGAGTTGGCCCACATTGTCATCACCCTCTGGATGCCATTAGAGGAAAATTTATTTCTTTATCGTGTGCCTATTTTGCTGGTTAGATATTTGCACAGAGATTGTTTCATCTTGTTTTTGAAATAAGATTGTGAACTAGATATGATGTCTGATGAGCAGATAAGGAAAACTGGAGCTCACTGAGGTTGAATATCTTTCCGGCACAGCTAGCTAGAATGTTTTAACAGTCCAGATTCAAAGCCACATTGTGACTTCCCAGTCTCTCATATTCCCTTCTTACCTTCATGAGGTGGTTGCTCAACATGTGTGGACTTCTATCTGGTGCGTGGACCAGGCCCAGTGACCTCTGTGTCAAACAATCACCTGTAATGAACTAGTATCTATTCAAAGTCTTTGAGACATTCCATAGTCCTTTTCTAACAGACATGAACCTCTCAGTCATGGACCCTGGTTTTTCCTATCTTGGTGGGCCCCTAAATCCTGGTTGGGAAGTTGTACCAGTGTTCTGTGGCTGACTCGTCTATCGTACACGAGGACAGCCCACTGAAGTGTCCACTTATGAGCAATGGTGGAGAAGCTCAGCAGACTCTATCATTCTTATATGTTTGTTTGTTTGTTTTCTTTCCCAGTCAGCATTACTGGGAAAGTCACTCTGTTAGTCACAGTGTAGATTTGTAGTCCTTGGCTGGGAAAAGGCTTATTGGTGAAGTCTGATACTGAAAAGTAATCTTCCTCAGGAAATGAGTACCAACGAGTTGTTATTCTGTGTGATAACAAGGAAGCGGTCAGGGTCCCAAGAGAGAAGGTCATTTGGCAACTGATGGACAATGGTCATTATCGTCTGAGTGTTCAAATAAAAATACCTTCCAGCCTGGAGGACTGGGTTTCTGTGTTTTAAATATCGATTCTTATTTTACAAATGGGACAATTTCCAGGGGACCTCCTGACCTTCTGGGGGTAGAGTTAACTGCAGGCAGTGCTGTGGTGGGGGAAATGAAATGAGACCAGAAGTGCCAAAAATGCAGAATGTATCTTCTGGTAGTGTACGTCTGACACAGAGCATCTTCAGGTATAGGAACGAGAATGCGCAGTGACAAATAATGTAGAATCTAATATTCGGTGCTGAGTTGTCATCAGTGTTGTTAGTGTCACCGAGAAGGTTCATCAGGACTCAGAATGAACATTGTGTGTGTGTGTGTGCGTGTGTGTGCGCACACGTGCACATGCGCCAATGGTGCAGGCCAGTCTTATGATACTGAAAGCTCCATTTGATTATTCCCTTTAAAAAATCTATGAATTTCATAACGAAAGAACTCACTTTGCCATACTGCATGTCATTTATGTAAGTTGATTCATTTGGCTTGGGGAACTAAACCCAAGACAGCAGCTGGTGAGACTGACCTCACCCAGATGACAGGTTCCTTGGCTATGCTTCAGAACACATTTTAAAAAAGGGAGGGTGATTTTTGCCATTTGCCCTAAATGTGTGACTACTGTTTTATGTGGCTTCCAGGAGAAGAGATGGTAAAGAAATTGCCCCCACTAATTCTACATATGAATTTTATCTTGATGTTTCTAAAAGATTTGAAAATTCTATACATATTGTTATATTCCCTTTTTTAAAAAAAATGCACTAAAAATATAAAAACCAAAGTCCTTTCCTTTGCTGTCACATTTACTGTGTTTTCTCTTTAACATAGATTTTAAACAAGATTCTTTAAACAAGATTCCCCTCACCCTGATTTCTTCCTTTTTTCTTATTCCTACCTGGGATTTTTCCTTTGGGGAAAAGTTTCAGGTTTAAAGAAATCATTTTTTGTAAGTGGTTATTTAAACTAAAAATCCTTTTCCGGTAAAGAGGTGTCTTTGGAGGGTTAGTAAACATTAAAAAATCATTAAAATGTGTATTGGTTCATTGACTCTTTTCAGTCTATATGTGTCCAGTGATGATTCTGCCCTAGGCATGATTTTGGGTCATGGGTGACAGTCAAGGGAAGAAAAGTTCTGGAAGCATAGTAGGAATTTAGAAAATTGCTGAGCTGCCCTATACATAAGCTTCTGGACTTTGAGTGACTGGAACTGCTCCTGGAGGGGAAAGGGAGGGAAAGGAATACTGTTGATGAACTCTCACATTTTGCTGTGTATTTAGTTTGATGAGAATCTTGCTTCAGAGATGCATTTTAAATATCTAAATGGAAATATCTGAACTAAAACTTCTTGAGTCATCTGAAAGAATGCACTTTCTTAAACTCTTAGTGAGCCAGTTCCCTAAAAATAATTTCCCTGTGTAAACATGCTGGCTACTTAAAAATGGTACGTACGCATACAAAGTATTAGTTTTGGTTGTAAGCAACAGAAACCAATGCCAGATGGCTGAGTGGGGAGGCAGAGGGGGATTTATTACAAGGAAATAGGAGTTTTCTCAGGAAACCCAAGGACGAGAATGCAGCTGAGCCCTAGGAATAAACTAGACGAAGGGCTCGCTGTCGGATCTTTTCTGCATATGTCAACTGGCTCTTTCTACATGTTGACTCAGTTCTCTCCCTTTCAGGCTCACTCTCCCAGCTTTGCCAGTTCAGCTGGTGGAAACCACAACCCCTGAAAAATCCTCCTATTTCATTTGGAATGGACCCTCAAGCCGAATAGATGGGGACTGTCACTTAAGGTAAGAATTCCCAATCCTCTGATCCAGATTGGGTGACAAGATCACATGGGTCCAGGCATCTGAGCCTGGGTGTTGGGGTCACAGAATAAGAACTGGACCACCAGGAGCTCAAACCCAGAGTGGTTAAAGGGTGGACAAGGCAGCTCTTAGAGGGGGTGGTGACCAGGAGGTCTGTGGGAAAATCTGCGAAGTCAACAAAGTACTTGTCCACAAAAATTAAAGCTCTTTTGTCTACATTTATTTCATTTTCATTTTAAAAAATTGAGTGAGATAATCTGACCGTGAGCTGCAATTGGCAAGCCTCTGGACCGTCTGGCCTATGGCCCATTATTGTAATTGCCTGTGAACAACATTTACAAAAAGTATTGTTAAAAAAGAGGAGCATGCAACAGAAATCCTGACCCTGCTCTGGTTAGCCTGGTTACTGAGCCTGCAGGGTCTGCATCTCGTCTGCTAGGTACGAGAAACTGGCTGTGCACTTTCAGAGTGAGACTTGAGGCCAAGCACGAAGCTCACTGTGGCTCTGCGCCACCACTGGAAAACCGAGAGGGCGCCTCATAACAATACTTATCTTAGACTATGTCATACAATGAGCTCAAGGTTTCATCAGCAGGCTCTTTTTGAGCAAGACTCTTTTAGTTACACTTTCCATTTGACATTTCTCATTAGACCCAGTGTTTGCTGTGTAGAAGTCTTTTCATGTAATTCAAAACTGAGCTCATCAAGCAACCTTTCCAACAGAAAGAAACAGTAGACCCATTTACTTCTTGAAGAGTAAATTTATACATAAACACACACTCAGACACACAGAGTTTGGTGTTTTTTTTTTTTGTTTTTTTTTTTTTTTTTTTTTAAAGAGAGCAGATGCACTAGAGGGCAGAGAGAATATTAAGCA
>PITA01018170.1:14902-41430 GCA_004023965.1 Spilogale gracilis | reverse complement strand
CAAAGGCAAAGGAGACAAAAGCAAAAATGAACTTCTGGGAGTTCATCAAAATAAAAAGCTTCTGCATAGCAAAGGAAACAGTCAACAAAACAAAGAGGCAACCCACAGAATGGGAGAAGATATTTGCAAATGACACTACAGATAAAGGGCTGGTATCCAAGATCTATAATGAACTACTCAAACTCAACTCCCAAAAAGAAGATGAACACATCAAAAAATGGGCAAGAGACATGAAGAGGCACTTCTCCGTAGAAGATATACAAACGACTAACAGACACATGAAAAAATGTTCAGCATCACTAGCTATCAGGGAAACTCAAATCAAAACCACACTGAGATACCACCTTACACCAGTCAGAATGGCCAAAATTAACAAGTTAGCAAACAACAAGTGTTGGAGAGGCTGCGGAGAAAGGGGAACTCTCTTACACTGTTGGTGGGAATGCAAGCTTGTGCAGCCGCTTTGGAAAACAGTGTGGAGATTCCTTAAAAAATTAAATATAGAGCTACCCTATGACCCTGCAATTGCACTACTGGGCATTTACCCCAAAGATATGGATGTAGTGAAAAGAAGGGCCATATGTACACCAATGTTCATCGCAGCAATGGCCACAATCGCCAAACTGTGGAAAGAGCCAAGGGGCCCATCAACAGTTGACTGGATAAAGAAGATGTGGTACATATATACAATGGAATACTATGCCTCCATCAGAAAGGATGAATATCCAACTTTTGTAGCAACATGGACTGGACTGGAAGAGATTATGCTGAGTGAAATAAGCCAAGTAGAGAAAGTCAAGTATCACATGGTTTCACTTACTTGCGGTGCATGCGGGGTAACCTGGAGGACAGTGGGAGAAGGAAAGTAAATGGGAAGTAGGGTAATCCAGGGAGAGAAACGAAACAACAGAAATTTTGGACACAGAAACAAACTGAGGGACTTGGAGGGAGGCGGGTGGAGGGATGGGAGAGCCTGGTGGTTGGTACTAGGGATGCCTAAAGCGTGGAGCACTGGGTGTGGGGAATGGGGAATGAATCTTGGAACACTGGAAAAAAATTTAAGTAACAATAAAAAAAAAAGACCTGGATAATACTATATATATATATATATATATATATATTACTCAAGTCATATGTGTTGTTTTATCTGCCTAAAACTCTATTCTTATAATAAATTCTCCTTCATCCTGTGACTCTACTTGGAACTTCCAATCATACTCTTTCTACATGCTCCCCCACCCCCAGCCACTGTGATTTTTCCAGGGATAGGAACCATAACATGAAATAAATCTATTAGAGTCTCCCTTAGGATTTTCCAACCTGGAAAGCAAAAGCTTCTCACATGTCTAGTTAAGAGGCTATAAATGCATGAGCTCCCAAGAGCTTCAAGTAGCAAAAGTCCACATAAAGTGGTATGTGTGTGTGTGTGTGTGTGTGTGTGTGCATGCACGCACATGTACAGGTTGTTCCAGTATAGGCATAGGAAGGCTATAGCTTACACAGTTTGTAATAGGGTGGAAGGCAAAGAGAGAGGTATGCTACGTTAGGAAATTCAAAGGAAGTTTTAGGATTACTGGTGATATTTTTCTTTCTCTTTAATATGTTTCAAATTAAAGGAAAGGTACCACAGTTTATCACTGACAATACCCCAAGTTGCATTCCATAACTCTGCTGTGAGTCAGTTATTTGGAACTAGGAACATATTTTTCCAAAGAAACCATTCTATAAACAGCTGAGGTTAGATCCCAAGCCAAATCAATAAATGCTTATTTAAACCATAATTTACTTTAGGGAAACTACGTCTTTTTTAAAGTCCTTCCTATGTGCCAGACATTATGTGTTCTAAAAACATTAACTTATTTATTTCTTAAAACAATCCCTGACAGGGTTTGATTACCTCAAATAAGCAGCTGTAAGTTTTGGGGTAATCTGCCACCTAGAGTTTCAGGGTAGATTTCTCCCATCACCACAAACTTACCTACAACTATGATAACCCAACTTAAGAGCTCGAAGGGGGAGAAAAAGCAGAGCTCTCTGTAAACAGAGACAAGTTTCTCAATGTGCACTCTGAATCTTGGTTCTCCACTGGTCTCTTCATTAATCTTCTCTCTCAACTATCTATACAAACCCACATGACATGATCAAACCCCATCATGCCTATCCCTCAAGCCAGCCTCCACTTCCACCTGCTTGTCTCCCATCTTCCCACCCCTCTCTACCTCTTCATTCCCCATCACAACATCCAGCTTCTGCCTCCACTGCTCTAGACAATTTGCCCTTGGTCCTTTCCTTGCCAAACCTGATCAGAACCATTTCAGTCCTTACATGTTCTGACCTCCATGCAATATAAGGGCACTGCTGCTCACACCCTCCTCTGGCTCCTGTTGACACTTCTCTCTTCTTGTTTTCCTCAGACTTCTTGGACCATCCCTCCATTTCCTATTCTCATCCTCTCTTCCATGGTTCTTAAAATACCATAGTTCTCTGGAGTTTTGTCCTCAGCCATGAGTTCCTCTCATCATCTGTGCTTTTCTTGAGTAATTGTGCTTACTTCCATAGCCTGAGCCATCACCGCTGAGCAAAGATTAAATCTCTACCTAGAAGACCTACCAAGAATGACTCATGTGTTCACCTCAGCAGCCTCAGGTGTCTCAGTTCTAACAATCCCCAAATGAATGCAGATCCATTCTCAAACCTCTCCCTCCTGGCTCTGTCCCCAACCCATTTTTAGAAAGGCCACATGATCTTCATCATATCAGTCTTCAGACTTCCAAGTGCTCTCATGTACATTCTCCTTAATCCTCACTGAAAACTTCTGGACATGCATGCACAAACACCATGTTTGAAGAGTGCCCAGGATTTGTTTTGATCAGGTATGGTCAGACTTGCAGACACAGAATGCCCTTCAGGAAAGAAGAAGTTTGACTCACAGGAGGCATACTACACTACAGAGCCACATGATGAAGCACCGGGGTCAGTCAGGCGGCAGAGGGAGAGGGGTATGTGTGAGCAAGAGCCTTTGCTATGGTTTCCATCGGAAGGAATCAGGTGAGGCAGAGTAAACAGACTTAAGAACAGCTAGCTAGTTTGAATGATTTCAGGGGCTCTGGGTGTAGGGTCTGTCCCTAGTTGTCTGGTAACAGACCCTGGGATGGATAAAGCAAGTGGACAATAGAGAGTGGCCCACAGTGTGGGAGCCCAGTACAGCAGGTGCCTGGGGATATGCACTCTAGATTGGTTAGTTTGTACTTGAGAGGCATGCCTGCAGCCAAGTCATTTGCTAACTCTAGGAGTTGGCTAGCACTGGGGGGTGGGGGGACATTTCTCTAGGGTAAGCAAGGTTCCAAAATGTCAAAGCCTCAAAATATAGAAAGTAAAAAGATATGACAAATACACACTCCCTGTCTTACGCAGAATGACATCCAGAGATGTTCACCGATTTGACTAAGTCCCGATGAGCTCAAAGAAACTTTACCTGGAGTTGACAGAGCATTTGCCTACATCACCTCATTTCAGATCTCACAAGAACTCTGAAGCATAGCGGCTTTATGCCCATCCTGCATCTGAGGAAAATGGAAGCTCAGACAGGCTCACTTGCCTGAAGAGAGGCAGTGCTACAAGTAAGCCAGACCCTCTCTACCAGCCCTCTGCCTGAGTGCTTTACCACACTGCCTCCGTAGACGTTGGTCCCCACTGGGAAAGTTCATATGATGTATGAGGCCCCGGGTATAGCAGGCCCCTCTCAGTGGTAAGAGTCCTAGCTGGGGCTGCCCTTTCTGCTCATGCCTCCAACATTCACATATGTCAAAGACACCTCAGTGGGGAGTAGGTGCTCCAGAACATTTTTATTCCATAAGAAGCCTTCAGCCTGAGCCTGGTGGTGGGTACTGAGGGCACGAATTGCATGGAGCACTGGGTGTGGGGCATAAACAATGAATCTTGGAGCACAGAAAAAATAAAATAAGTTATTTTTTTAAAAAAAGAAGAAGTCTTGAGTGATCTTCTTAGACCAAGGAACAAGACTGAACAAGTTCCTTCAGTCTACAGCAGATCTTAAGGCTCTTATCAGTACTCTGGGTTATCATATGACCGTGTCATTCCTGGAGTTTGAGGAATGCTGGCCAGGCCAGGAATGGCAGCCATCTTCAATATAAGAGGTGCTAACTTGGAAATGGAGTTTAAACACCTGTTTACATAGTAATCTCAGCCTAAAACTCTCTTCTGTGCTTAAACCCAAGAAACAAAGTTTCTCCATTGTTCTGATATACACTGAGTGACCCAGCCTGCAACCACCAGGTCAGTCGGGGGAACTTTAGTGTGTCCATACCTTTACTCAGAGCTGGTCATCATTTGTGCAAATCATGTGCCGGATGATGAGGCCACTCCAGCACAGTGTTGTGTCCCAGCTGCAGGGGCAGCTGTCATGGTGATGATAGGCAGAAGTGCAAACACCTGGTTATTCATTACATATCTTAGTGGGAGACCTCCCTAAGCATCAAAATACGTATTATTTTACTGAAAATTACTTACATTTATTTTTCAGACTACATCTAGTGTTTTATAATGCTATTTGAAATCCTACCTGAGAGTACCCTGGACTTTCTAGGAGTTTCATTTTGGAATACAATAAAAATATGGTTGTAACTGAGGGCTACAGGATCTGACAGGGTTTGGCCACAAACCCAGAGCAGGCTCTGGCCAAAGACCTCCTGCAGCCTTTCCTCTGGGCCCTGTCCTAGATCCTGTCAGTATTTCAGAACTCACATCTAGATCCATCTCCAGGGGCGCCTGGGTGGCTCAGTTGGTTAAGTGACTGCCTTCGGCTCAGGTCATGATCCTGGAGACCCGGGATCGAGTCCCACATCGGGCTTCCTGCTTGGCGGGAAGCCTGCTTCTCCCTCTCTCACTCCCCCTACTTGTGTTCCCTCTCTGGCTGTGTTTCTCTTTGTTAAATAAATAAAATCTTTAAAAAAAAAAATTTAGATCTATCTCCGAAATGGCTCCCCCAACATGCCAGGGATCATGGATAAAGAAAGAACAGAGAGGAAAAGAGAGAAGCACATTGCTTTATTTCTTCCTCTTGGTATCTTCAACCATAGGTGAAGTGGATACCCCAGTGAGGTTGTGTCATTCCTTCATCCACGTTTTCTTCTTATCTACCACTCCTGCCTCTGCAAATTCCCTATGCATGGCTCTCCTTGAGACAGGGTGTTAGCTGGGAAGGGAGCAGGCAATTTGGCCTACCAATGAGTCATTCAACAAATATATTTTAAATGCCTCTTCTCTCTTTCACCAGGACATTCCACAGACATTCCAAACTTTGAAACTAACCATGAAATGTAAAGTAATTCAGAATTTCACATTAGAAGTGTTTACTACTTGGAAAGTAGGTCGTTGTGGGATGTAGCATCTTCTACATTGACTAGAGCCTAGGAGAGCAAGCAGACTCCTCATTTAGAGGTCTGGAACTTGAAAGAAAAAAAAGCAGGGCCCACCTGAGGAGAGATAAACATGGGAATACAGAGGGCCAACAGTTCAAAGGATTGTCTGAAATGTTCCATTTTTAATGTTTAGCCCTATTAAGAAGAGCAGTCTTAAATATTTTCTCCAGAAAACATCACTGGTAAACAAAAAGCTCAAGAAGTGATCTGTGTTTACTAAAATTTTCAAGTACATTTTAATATATTCTGCAAGGATAAAATGTAGTTATGCAAGAAGGAGACAGTGGTTTCTAACTTGCGGTATTCACAGCCCAGATACACTATGAAAAAAATTCTCTGGATGATTTAAGCGTCTATTCAGAATCGTAGGCAGAAAACATGGTCATACCTTCCTGCTGGCAGTCACACAAAACCAATGCATCCCACACACTTGTTTTAGTAGCTTCAACACCAGCTGTTCTAGCAACTTCTGAGAGAATCTGCAATCACAGACTGACTGTTGGTCACTGACGTATCAAACAGCATCGTCTTCTAACCTAAAACTAAAATCTCACTTTGACAAATGGGCTGACCAGATTAAGTTAGCCAAGCAAATGCTTCAGCCTGACTTTTGATTTTGAAAACTTTCTGCATATTCTATAACAGCAAATAAGGATTTCTATTGTTTTAACAGAAGAGAAGAGACTGCCCAGAGGATTTACCTCTCCTACATTTTAAAACCTACAAAATCCAAGGTCTTTCCAAGAATTAAAAGCAATTCTCAGATTGAAATACTTAATAAAAGCACATAAATTCTACTAAGATTCCACACACAGAATAAAAGACATTAAGTAGAAGGACAAAGATTATAGCCAAGATTCTCAACTACCCAAATGAAATTCAGTTACGTATTTACCATCCAAAGACAGCAGACCCTTCCATGCTACTCTGACCTTTGTAGGAGCAAAGCAAGATTAACATGTATTGCGTACATGTTCTACATACTGTATACAGACTATCTTGGTTAATTCTGACTGTGGATTTCCTTATCACCACTCCACAGTTGCAGAAACAGAGGCTCAGCAATGCAACCAGCCTATGCAGGCAGGAAACACCAGGTGAGTCTAAAAAAGCCTCCACTCTCTTTGTGTATCCTATCTATCCACTCCCAAATCCACAGCACACCTTCAAACTTCAACTTTCCAAAAATGTTTCCACCAACCTGTTTTTCTCGTATCATAAAAATTGCACATTTTTGTTGCAGTTATAGTAATCACGTTAAATATATCAGACATCAGGACGATAAAGAGGTGCTCCAGACTGCTGATGTACTGGTAACCAGTGGGGGAAGGAGAAGCAGTAGCTGGAGGAGTGACTGGGGACATAGTGAACTAGACTCAGGGACAAGAAATACCTCTTCAAGTTTTTCTGCATGAAATACTTCTAAGCCATCTCTGTGTCCCTGCCAATAAATTCAGTTTCACATGGAGTATAAGAATCCCAAGCAGTTCATGCAGCCCAGAAAATCTGGGAAAATGTCCCTCATGGTCACCACTGAGCCTCTTGTATCCTAGGTCCAGATGGTCCATTCCAAAAAGACTGTGGCAGGGATTCTGTCTTCTCACATCTATGGTTATCTTCACCATGGAATCCCCCATTTTCAAATAAGCTGATCTGATACCTTAGTAAAGAAACAAGAGGCTGACATATCTCCCGTATAGCAAGGGAACCTTCCACTTGGGCAGACCACAGCTCTATGCTATCTCTAGGGGGAAAAAAGAAAGGAAATACCACTCCTTCCTCAGCAATGAGCCACCAGCAGACCACAGCGGGCCCAAGCAATGAGAAACAGGACAGCATTTGAATCTGTTTTCTATCTCTTCAGTTGTGCTTATGCCAGGGTCCCAGGACTCTCCATGCATGACTTGGGAACTGCAGAAGATGCACGAGGTTGGAATGCATGCTACTGCCCAAAGTGGACCATATGTGACCCATAAAAATGGCGACTTTGTACATTCAAACAAAGCCCACACTAGTGTCATTACCCCTTTAGTTGAAAAAAAAGGAGGATGGGCCTTCCTGGGAATGTTTGAGTCAACCAAACTCTGGCTCGAATCCTCAGGTTACAATCCTAAATACTGGGAAGTGATTTCTGCATTGGGGTCTTTAAGAGGATGGATTTTCACCTAACTAAAAAGGGTTTCATGGCAATACCGGGTAGACTTTGTAAACAAGATTCCTGAGTTCCAAACCTAAAATAGAAAACTGAGCTTCCAGGGTATTATGACTATTGGTTTATACTTCGCTATTTTATCTATATCCCTCTTGCTCTGAAAACTATTCAAGGGTTTTTATTTCACCATGAATAAAAGGGATGCTTTAGCAACAGAATAGAGGTGTAGGATAAAGAAGTATACTTCTTCAGTGTCTATAAATGACCTAGATTAGATATCCAAGTTTGGAAAATACTTAATCTCTTTCAGCAATGAAATGCCAAAATTCTTTTAAAGACTGAGGGCTTATTAATTTTAAGTAGGAGATGAGATAAACCTCTGGAAGCCTCAGTCCTTCAGAGGTGCCCCTACAAAGAATATGGTAAGCACATTGCAAGGCATCATGAAGAAGGAATCTTAACCTTAGTGGCACCTTAGTGGTAGTTAAGTTCTGAGGCATGCTTACCACCACACTAAGGCCAGAGTCAAAATTTTCCCTGGTCCAGAGAAAACAAGACATAAGGCCCCCAGATGATCAGGATCTCTGTTCCATCATCATTTCCTACCACTCTCCTTCTTCTTCTCTCCACTTTAGCCACACTGTTCTTTGTGCACACCAAGGAGGTTCCGGCCTCAGGGAATTTGCACTTGCTCTGCCCACTGGCCAAAATGCTCTTCCCTAGATATCTGTCTAGCTCATCCCTTCACTTCTTCAGGAGTGTACTGAAAAATCATCTCGTCAGTGAGGCCTTTCCAATCCCCTTCCCATCAGCCTTCATACCCTCTCCCCTGGCTTTATTTCTTCTTCTTTTATCACTATGCATTTTACCCATTTTTCATGTTTATGTTCTGTCCTCCACTAACATATATGCTCCATGAAGGCAGGGATTTTTGACTACCCTGCTAGATCCCACAGAAGTGTGTGGGAGAGAGTCTACCACATATGTGAATGGAGGAAAGAATGGGAGGTCATGAATGTGGTCATTAGACCACCCAGCATGGTCTCGTGTTTTGTACCAACTATATACAGCTAGGCAGATTCACACATGGAGTAAGCAAAGAATTGGATCCAACAGTGTTGAGGTTTTGCCAAAAATGTATAATGAAGAGAAGAGGAAGGGAGATAAAGGGGCAAACAATGGAGGTATGATAATGACTTACCTCAGAAAGTAAGTTGGAAGAAGTTAGGTTGGGTGAGGAAGGGAGGATAGAGAGAACAATGGACACAGAAAGATAAAAAGTCAATGGATTAAAGATCAATGTGGGATTTAAGCTCTTTTTGGAGGAAGTACACCCACACTGATAAATTTGGTACAACCTAAAATTATGCCTGTCCCTCCTTCCTTTAGCACCCTTGGCTTCCACTCATGCATACATTAGCCAAATTTGTATATATGTAAATCAGCAAAATCCAAGTTCACTTGGTATGTAAGTTTTCTCCTTGTGGACTTTGTAACAGCAGCTACACTAACCCACCTTGTTGGGCACTGACTCAATTCTAGATATGCTAAGAGGTGATGGGATATAAGCATGAGGACACCGGCTTCCCAGGGGAGGTGTTCAAGTGAGGGGGACCAGGACCTGCTTTGGTCTGTCTTTCAAACCTTCCTCCATATTGCATCACAGTCTTCCTCAGTCAAGAGCCCAGCAAAGCTATGAACACACCTACTGGACAACGAGAGGGGTCCCACGTTGACCCACTCCTTTGTTTTAGTGCACATAGCACTTCCTTTGTTTCAATGCAATCATAGAAAATCCTTCATGGGGCACCTGGGTGGCTCGGTGGGTTAAAGCCTCTGCCTTCGGCTCAGGTCATGATCTCAGGGTCCGGGGATCGAGGCCCGCATTGGGCTCTCTGCTCAGCCAGGAGCCTGTTTCCTCCACTCTCTCTGCCTGCCTCTCTGCCTACTTGTGATCTTTCTCTCTGTCAAATAAATAAATAAAATCTTTAAAAAGAAAAAAGAAAATCCTTCATGATCAGGTTATGGAGAAAGTAGAAAGTTGAAAACCTTGGGCTCATTCTCCTTGTTCTCTAAACTGACAAATCATTAGAAACAACCAACTCCCTCTTCCCCAGTCCCCGACTTCCTTCGACACCTCTCCCTCTTCTATCCCCCAAGTTTGCTTTCAGTATCTTCAGGTTCACCCTCTTGTTTTGGAGGGGGAATAATCTCAGTAACTGGCACCCCTCCAACTCCCACAGACTGTCAAAAGCCCATCATCACTCGACCTTGGCTGAACTGCCCAGCCTTCTGCCCTCACCTGGGTGAATTCTCAGACACAGGTGCCCTTCCCTCATTGCCCAAATTGCAGACTCTCTGGTTCCACTTCTTACTACAACCTGGTATTATTCTGAGCTTTTGTTTGCAAGCAAGAGAACACAGGGTGGATGAGCAAAGTGGAAAATGTAACTTGCCTGAAGAATACTGAATGCCTTACAAAATCCCTAGGAAGGCAAAAGGAAATCCTGTGGGCTCCAAAGCCAAGCATGGTGCCTACAGTCCTGCCCAGGGAAGGACGGGATTCATTGCTGACACTCGACAACAGACGGCACTCCCAGAGCTGGATGCAAGCACACCCTTGTGCCATTGCTGTACTTACTGCCTAGGAAGCCCACCATGCTGCAGTTGCTTGCCACCACCGCTGTTCTCACTCTACCCTGAGTCACTGGCTCCCAAGTCAAGGTATAAGCAGTTGTGGCCAGGACAGTCCCATTGGTCAAGTGCTCCATAGCCCCAAGGGGACTCTTTTGTCTGAGTCACACCTGACAGCTAAAGCCCACAGCCCATTCCGACACCCCTCCCCACCTTTCCTGACAACGGCTTTACTGGGAGCCTTACCCACAGGCTTCTGGTTTTGATGGGAGAAAAGAGACCTCAAAGAGGCAAGGGAAGGCATTCAAATGCAAACCTGTCAGCTGTTTTCACCCACCAGGAATCCATGAAATTGTTTCCAGCTACCAGCCAAGAAAGAGGGGAAACATCACGTTCATAGGGGGGAACCAAGCCAAGATTGGTAGATATGTGTCTACTTTTATGGTAATACAGCCATCTTAAAATAATACATCAAGAGTTACAACATGGCAGGAGAGAAAGGCCTAATAAGACTTTGCTTGCCACCTGTAATTACTTGACTTCATAAAAGTAATTGCCAACTCTCCCTTCATCTTGTTCTTCAGCATTTAAGACACCATTTGTTAAGTGATGTAACCCTACAAACTGCACATGTGATCTCCCCTAAACAGTGTGATCGCACAAGTGCTGAAGCCAGCCAGGGCTCAGAGAGATGATATCGTTGGACTTTTTAACAGTTTTCTCTAAACATAAGTATAAAAAAGCAATCTTTAAAATGCGTGAAAGGCTGACCGCAAAGCAGCCCTATAGCCTTGAATAGTTATCCTAATGATATTCTAGAGACCACTGGACTAGACATAGAATCTGTCCGAGGATGTGAGGAAAATATTTTTTAAAATAACAAAGCCCATTAAAAAGAATCCAGCTGGCATCTCAAAATGACAAAGCCAGCGCAATTCTTGGGTATCAACATGACCCCTGGCCTAATGATCACAAACCACCAGGTTTTCTATTGACTATAAAAGGCACCACAAATTGACAAAAGACCCACCTCTGGAAACCAGACAGTAAATATAGCATAGTATGCCTGCAGGAATCAAGGCCCATTTCATCTGTTCATTGGCTTATCCCGTAAATCCCTACTAAGCACCTGCTATCGGCCAAGCCTGGTCCTAGAGGCGCAATGGCTACACCTACCCAGACCCCTGCCTCAGGGAGCCTATGCTCCAGGGGGGTAAAAACAAAGAATCAGTGATACTGAATTTCAGATAATGAAAGGAGTGTGATAGAAAAGGAAGCAAGGAGAGAGGACACTGCAAGAGAACAGGTCTGGGTGGGCCAGAGAATGGGGTGGGGGGAGCACTAGAGTTCTTACAGCAAGAGGAGGGGTCAGGGGTCAAAAAGAGCCCTCCCTGAAAATAGCCAGAAGGTAAGACATGAAGCATAAAAAGGTGTTAACTTGGAATCAGGTTCAGATAAGAATAACATACCTAAGTCTTAGAAAAGAGGAATACAAATGTTTTCTAGAGAGAGGGAAGAAGAGGCATAAATGTACTGTAACTAGAGGGAGGCAGGGTTTGGGGGTTGTTGAGAGGCCATTGTAGCTGGTCATGTAGGAGCTACACAAGATGGTCTGAGGGGGTGGGTCCTGGGGCCAGATGAGAGGGGCCTCCCAGGCCAGCTAAAGGCAGGTTTGTCCAGAAACAGCAAGATATGAGAGAGGTGGGTCTTACACTGCTGACTAGGGCTGGCACAATCAGAATTAGTATACATACATGAGAGCTAAACAGGTTTAAAAAAAAAAAAAAAAGCTCTAGGGCGCCTGAGTGGCTCAGTGGGTTAAGGCCTCTGCCTTCAGCTCAGGTCATGACCTCAGGGTCCTGGGATTGAGGCCCACATCGGACTCTCTGCTCAGCGGGGAGCCTGCTTCCTCCTCTCTCTCTGCCTGCGTCTCTGGCTACTTGTGATCTCTCTCTCTCTCTCTAATAAATAAATGAAATCTTAAAAAAAAAAAGCAAGCTCATCTTTTACTCTTCTATAATTTCTCAAATTAGGTGGTTCTCCTGTTTTTGGTTTTAATTGGTGAGGTGCACTGTATTTTTATCTCATTCAAATAATGTTCCTAACTTCTTGGGGTTTTTTTAATTATCAATTTTTTGAATTTTTAAAAATTTAATCAAAAAATTTGTAAACACACAGTTCTGTGTCATTAAATATATTGACACTATTGGGCAACCATCATCGCTACCCATCCACAGAACTTTTTTTATCTTGCAGAACTGAAACTCTGAACCCTTCAAACACTAATACCCCAGTGTTCCCTCTTCCTCCAGGTCCCAATTTTCTTTTTTTATGAGTCTGACAACATATAATTGGAATCATACAGTATTTGTCCTTTTGTAACTGACTTCTTTCACCCAGCATAATGTCTTCTAGGTTCATCTATGTTGTAGCAGGTGTCAGAATTTCCTTCTGTTTTAAGACTGAATAATGTTCCATTGTATGGATAGACCACATTTGTTAGCCCTGCAACCATCAGTGGAGAGTTGGGTTGTTTCCACCTTGGCTATTGGGAATAATGCTACTATGAACATCAGGTACAAATGCCCCTTCAAGTTCCTGCTTTAAATTATTTGGGTTATATTCCCAGAGCAACTTCTTACTTTCAAAGATACTCTCTACACTTGGTGGTTTATAATAGGAGCTGGGTGTAGGCTGAGCAAACCATGACTTTCCACTAAAGCTGTATCAACCAGCGGACTCCCTCCATGCCTGTGAACCAGAAGTAGACCCCTTCTCCTGAGACACACCTCCAGAGGCTCACACTGCTACTGACACAGGTCATGGCCTTGATTGTAATATGTGACATAACTGGTTTTAGGAACTTGACAAGGAGATAGTTTTCATTTTTCCCTTCAAAGTTATCTGATGGAGGAAAAAAATGCTGTGTTTGACTTTTTCAAGGAATTTAAAACTTAGCTTTAGAAACCTATTACACATCTTAGAAAAAAAGAGTAAAAAATTCCCCCCTCCAAGTTTTTTTCAAATCTGCCATCTGTCTAAATTTCATAATGAAGGTGACTAACAAGGTTGTCTTGATTCTATTAAGCATAAAACAGTCTCAAATTTCTATTCCCTTTGTTCTATATTCACTATTTTACTCATATTTTCTATAAATGGGGGTTAATTTAGTAGACATGTTTACAAAACACATTCTATTAAAGATAACTTTTAAATATTTTTATTTCATTTCATACATTTTATATAGATTTATATTTTCCTTATTAAAATATCTTTATTCTGGATGATTTTATTCAATACAATTACATTTTAAAACTGACACATGGCCCTTTAAGAAACCTATTAACTTTGCAAAATATAGTAATATTGCAGAAGAAAGAATGGGAACACTCTCCAAGCCAGATAAACAGATATTAGAGAAAGGACATTTGCACATTAAGTATTAATTGGCACACGGACAAAATAATTCATGGATAGTAATCAAATTCATACAGACAGAAAGTAGGATGGTGGATGCCCAGGGCTGGGGGAAGAAAGAAAAAGGAGTTTTGTTTAATGGGTATGGAATTTCACTTCTGCAAGATGCAAAGAGTTCTGGAGATAGATTTCACAAGTGTGAATGTACTTAACATCAAGCTGTTACTTAAATGGCTAAGATGGTAAATTTTATGTTATGGATATTTTACCACAATTTTTAAATTTCTTTTAATTTTTTTCAAATAAAAAAATATACATTGTTTTTCGAATAACTAATGCTAGCCAAGACTGACCATCAGTCAGCAGGGGAAGACTGCTTCAGAGTCAGCTCAAGTTAAGGAAGACTTCACTACAATTACTCTTAATTCCACAGGAAAATCAGAATAGATCTTTGTTGGAGTAAGATGTTATGTCTGCTTCAGAGCAGAAGGCAGGACAGCCATGAATTTCCCTAAGTCTAACCCCAATGTTTCTTCACCTGATGTTGAGGTGCCTCATCCAATCACTCTCAAAAGAAATCTGCTTTCCAAAGTGGCTGTGGGGAATGGGCAATGAATCTTGGAACACTGAAAAAAAATTAAAATAAAAATAAAGAAAAAAAGAATCTAAAGCCCTAAAATCTTCAGACACTATTTATGTAAATAAAACTTCAGTCTTATAGGAAAAAAAAAAATAAAGAAATCTGCTACCAGCCAAGCAGAGGTCTAAGCTGACAAGCAGCTGTGACTGCCTGTGTCAGTATAAACTTAACCAGGCATAAAAGGTATCAGTTCCTAGTGACACATAACTGCACTGGTGCTACCAGGTGTGTATCTTAAATGTGAACTTTAATTTGAATACCTACTGTCCACTGAATGTCTTCAAAAAGATTACACAATGATATAGAACTAAAACTAAACATTATTGTGTGGACAGAAGGTTGTCTTTCACGTGGCTAAGCTGTGCAAACAATTGCCAAATCTTTGGGTACATCGTAAAATGCTCAAAGTCAGGACAGGTTGATGGGACTGACTGATGCACTGTGACATTTCTCTGTCCAACGTTCCAGCTGACTTTCCATAACAGCTGTTTAATTTCCACAGATACATAATGCAATTATGGAAAAAGTAAAATTCAGGCCTTAACCAAAGAGGAAATGCAGGCATCTAGTAATTTTCAATATGCCTTAAAATTATGCTGTCCATCCCAGACAGGGACAAGAGGTCAAGAACATGAGCACAGAGGAAGAAAAGCATCTTGATAAAGGCTGTCAATACAACCATCAATGGCCAAAGAGATACCAAAAAAGTATACCATGAATGAGAAGACAGCTTACAACTCAACCTTTGTGATACTGAAGATGAAACAGTATAACACTGGGGATAAATTTTAGGGATATCTACCAATGGTTAATCAGCCTAAGGAAACTATATTTATATTTATATAATATTTCTTTTTTCTGAAAAGATGCTGCTTAATAAAGAGTGGTTTTTGTAACAGAAGGTATATCGAGGTTTTATGCTATAGTAATTTATTACATGATGAACCAAGTCATTTTTGCCACAATGAAGGTATTTGCTGAAGGCCACCTTGTCTCTCACAGTTTATTATTAGCCCACTGTAAACTCTTCTGATAAAAGTAGAACATAAATTTTTTATTTATATTTGGGTACTGTAAATTCAACCTCCCACTAATAAACCACTAAAAATAGTTTCTGATGTTAATCCTAAGTATACCCAAGCATTGTTTAACATGTTTAAGATTAGTGTCCTTGGGGCACCTGGGTGGCTCAGTTGGTTAAGCGACTGCCTTCGGCTCAGGTCATGATCCCAGAGACCCGGGATCGAGCCCCACATTGGGCTCCCTGCTCCTCAGGAAGCCTGCTTCCCTCTCTCTCACTCCCCCTGCTTGTGTTCCCCCTCTGGCTGTGTTTCTCTCTGTCAAATAAATAAAATCCTTAAAAAAAAAATTTAAAAAAATTAGTGTCCTTGACTGTGCTCAACTGAGGAAAAAAAAATGTGTTTAACCTCTGGAAACATTGAAAGTATATGTAATAATTCTACTTCATTACCAGACAGTGACATTTCACAAACAGAATCAACAACTTGTGGAGGCTCCAGCTGGCTTTACCTCAGACCCATGCTATCTCAACAATGACACTTAGATACTTCTGATATGAAAAGGTGGGATCACTTGATATGGGAAATTCAAATGGTGGGATCACTTGATATGAGAAATTCAAACCATAAAGCCTGAAATGGTACCAGAAGTAACAATATTAATACCCAAGGGAAAGTCCTAGCCCATGATACTACAAAAGGAAAGGAAGCATCTTCTTTAAGATAAAAATAATGTAAGGTGTAAAGCAGTGGAAGAAAAGCAATAAAACATTTGAAGACCCTGGAAAGCAGAAAACTCTCAAATCACCAACAGATAATAACTGGGAAGTGCTAGGGCCAGTATAAGAGCAACAAGGATACTGCAGTGGTTTTTCAGACTCCAATTTGCAAGACAAAACTACTGGGAGTAGAAACCAAATTGGAAGTATGAATAATAGGGACAAAGGAAGGAGAGAAGGACCAGATCCAAGTGGCAGACTAGAGAAGAAGAGGGAAATCTCATCAAATAAATGACCAAAAACCACAGAAGGAATGCCAGAGTGATGAACTTAGAAAGCTATGCTACCTATAAACACAGGTAATAATAAAATTAGGAAATGGAAAAGAGGAAATTTTAATAATAAAAGGGAAATGAAAAAGATAATGATAGAAAGCTATAGAGAAGATAGGCAAAGAGGGTCCAAAATAAGTTCAACAGGACTCCTGGGGTGGGGGGAAGACAAGAACAACTACCAAAAAGTATAATCCATGCAGACATTCCCAAAGGTTAAAAAAGGAAGAAAAAAAAATCTAAAACTATATATGACTCAGATTGTAAAATAAACAAAGGATTTCTTTTTTTTTTTTTTTTTTTTAAATTTTTTTTTTTTAAGATTTTATTTATTTGACAGAGAGAAACACAGCCAGAGAGGGAACACAAGCAGAGGGAGTGAGAGAGGGAGAAGCAGGCCTCCCGCCGAGCAGGGAGCCCGATGTGGGACTCGATCCCGGGTCTCCGGGATCATGACCTGAGCCGAAGGCAGTCGCCCAACCAACTGAGCCACCCAGGTGCCCCTAAACAAAGGATTTCAATTACTATTTTTCCAAAAAGATCTACAAATTGCCAATAAACATAAGAAAAGATGGTTAACATCCCCAATCATCAGAAAAATGCAAACTGAAGCCACAATGAGGTATCACCTCACACCCATCAGAATGACTACCATCAATCAATCAGTCAGTCAATCACAGGTGTTGGCAAGAAATGGAGACACTGGAATCCTGTGCACTGCTAGTGGGAATGTAAAATGGGGCAGCCACTGTGGAAAACATTGGGCTGTTCCTCAAAAAAATTAAAACTAGGATTATGTTATGACCCAGCAAATTCACTTCTGAGTATATACACAAAAGAAATAAAAATGGGAACCCATACATACTTATACATATATGTTCACAGCAGCAATTTGCAAGGCCAAAAGGTGGAAACAAACCAAGTGTCCAAAAATGGAAGAAAGAATAAACAAAATTAAATACATCCATCCAATGGAATATTATTCAGGCTTAGAAATGAAGGATGACAGTCTGTATTACCCCTTACACAAGAGGAGAAGGGAAGTAAATGGGAAGTAGGGTAATTTAGGGAGAGAAACAAAATATGAGAGACTTTGAACACAGAAACAAACTGAGGGACTTGGAGGGAGGGGGTGGGGGATGGGAGAGCCTGGTGGTGGGTACTGAGGGCACCTATTGCATGGAGCACTGGGTGTGGCATGGGCAATGAATCTTGGAACACTGAAAAAATAAAATAAATTTAAAGTTAAAAAAAAAAAAGAAATGAAGGACAGTCTGACAGATGCTCAATATGGATAATCACTGAGGACATTATGCTAAGGGAAATACTTATGCTAAGGGAAAAATTATGCTAAGGGAAATAGTCACAAAAAGACAAATATGTATGATTCCACTTATATGAGATACTTTGAATAGTCAAATTCAGAAACAAAAAGTAAGACTGTCGTTGCCAGTGACTGAGGGTTGGGGGGAATAAAAGGTTGTATGGAGTTATACACCAAAAATGGTTAAAATGGTAAATTTATGTTATGGGTATTTAACCACAATTTTTAAAAATTAAATTAGCTACTATATTGAAAGGGCACACTATATTGCTGCGGGGGGGGCAGGGGAGGGAACCAGAGCAGTCACACTACCACATACTCTGGCAAAATTACTAAAGGAGAAAGGATAATAGGGACTACCTATCTCCCTCAACTTACAGTGGTGTTACACCCCAATAAACCTATTGTAACTGGGAAATATTATAAGTCAAAATACATTTAATAAATCTAACCTACCAAAAATGGATTCTGTGAGGCACCTACAGCAGAGATCATAATCCTGTGGTTGTTTCTCAGCCTCTGCTAACCTACATGAAACCATCAGACACACCTAGATTTGCTGAGGACATAGCTCCACCCTTCCCCTGCTATATATACCTAACAACCTTTATGTAAAAATTACAAGGTCCTTGAGTCATAGGACAACTTTTATAATACTCATCTGAGGAAGACAGAACAAATTAGAAATAATCTGACCTCACTTTCTCCTAATCTTAACCAAGAAAAACAAAATTAAGGGAAAGTCAGCACATAATTAAAACTGAGTTGATAGTCAATGAGCAAATCCTATCAAAGATAATGTAGAGGTTAAGTTCCTCTGGGTACTCAATAAATATCAGTTATTCTATCTACTGCAAAAGCAAGTATTTTAAATAATTTAACTCACTTAGGAAAGGATCTTTCCCATTATTTTATCTAGATGTTATCGTATCTTGACGTCTGGCAGTGACCAAAGCAAATAAAATTCTAATGTTTGAAATGCTAAGATAATCATTAATAATTCATTTTCATTGAAGCTTTCTTTATAACTTTTTACTTCCTTGTTCTTGCCATAAATTAACTTTAAAAAAAACTAAAATCTGAAGAATTTCCAGGACTTTCAAACTACTCTAATTTAAAACAAAATTCATAACCAAAAGTTAACCCACCAAATCCCAATGTTTCTTTGGGGTCATTTCTTTTTCTCTAAGGCCATCCAATAACAGATTCATTCATGCATGCATGCATGAAGCAAAGATTTACAGAGTGTCTTACACATGCTGGAAAGGATATGAAACACCACACTTCCTGAGTCCTTCTTTACAGATGAGGACCTTGAGGTCAAAGAGAGTAAATTTTCTGCTCACAGCCACAGAGCTAACAAATATGAGAAATTATGGGAGCAATCAAGTTCCCTCAACTCTAGCCTGATGCATTCTCCTTCCTGGCATACTCCCTCCCCTGGGACTACAGACAACACTATTGTAGTTGTAGTTTTTGTTCAATTTGTGGCCACCCAGCATCATTTGAACACCCTTCCTACATCTGGAGAATGTCCCCAAGGTAGAAGTAAGACCTCATCTAGCCATCCTGGCAGCAAGGACTCAGGCTCATGACTCAGTTTTGCTGTTAGGTGAGCAGTGTGAGACAGTGGGCACAAATGGAGAAGGGAAGAAGGCAGCAGTGGCAGAACTGCTGGTATTGAATCCAAGAAACCTGGGGTGTCTGTGCTGAGTGGTTTTTGCAAAGCTGTCTACACTTGTCGTAGCCCAGTGGTTTGGTCTTGGCACTGGTCCTTGCTACATGGAGCTCTCTGAAACTGGCTAAAATGAACTGTGATTTTTGCAACCGAGAATCCTGACTCATACCCCACCTATGTACTTTGTTATCCACATGCTTAGCAGATAGAGGAGTCATATTTAGAGTAAAAAGACCTTCTGCGTGAAACTTCACTATGAATTGCTTCTTAGCCTTTTGGCTAAGATCAAGTGAAACCTCACAATGAATCACAGGATACAGTTTTATCTATCTATTTAAGTCTTAATTTTTTTTATATCTAAGTGGGTCTTTTCTATTAAAAAGACAATGATGGGACACCTGCACTTAAAGCAATATGTACTCAATTGTCAAAAGTCTCTTTACAGAAAAAAATAAGAGGGTAGCAGAGTAAAAAGTGATACCAAAATAACCTTTCCCCAAAATCTAACAATGGAGCAGAGTGGCTGCCAAGCCTCTGCACTACACAGCAGGTCCTCATAGCCCCCTCTACCCACCTTGGAAGCAGGAAGCAAGGGGAAGCAAGTAAATAAAATCCTGAACAATCTCACTAAGAGCCACCAACTTAGAGAGAAACAGAAGGGAAACAGCTGAAGGTAACTTCCAGAGACTAAATAGGATTTTCCTTAACACTCCATGTCATCCCAGAGATGAAAAAAAAAAAAAAAAATGCTGTGACTTCTGCAGAGAGGAAAGTAAAAAAAAAAAAAACAAACCCACTCTTTTTCCTATGGTTACAGATGGGAAACGTTTAAACATGACAATGTAAAAGCAACAATCTTCTGAATTGGACAGCATGGAGTAGGAAATGGGAAGATGGACAAATGCATTCATTTCCTCATGTGTCTTAGAGGGGACTCACTCTCCTTGGGAACTAAGATAGGCCCTAACATTGATAAACCTTGAAACAAGAGCTCTCAGGTTGGTCTGTAAAGGTAAAATATAAAAATAACAACAAAAACTAAAAATAAGAATATGAGAAATAAAACTAAGGAGATAGAAGGGAAAATATGGGGTTTTTTTCACTTTCTTTTTCTCTTTAAGATCTTATCTATTCATTTGACAGAGAGAGAGTACACAAGTAGGGGGAGCAGGAGAGGCCAGGGAGAAGCAGGCTTTCTCCTGAGCAAGGAGCCCAGTGAGGGACTTGATCCCGGGACCCCAAGATCATGACCCAAGCCGAAGGCAGATGCTTAACCAACTGAGCCACCCAGGTGTCCCTTTTTTCACTTTTATAACAAGAAAATGATAGATACAGTTTAAGAATTGCTAAACTAAGAAATAGAACATTGCATATAATACGTAGATAGGTTTAGATGAGTAACCACTGGAAAAACTAAAAGCAGACACTAAGTCATCCAATGTACCAGAAGGGAAACACCACATAGACACACCCAAATTAACAAAAAAGAAAGAAGAGAAAGAAAAACAGGAAAAATGCACTTAAAAAGATAAATCATTTGGGGGCGCCTGAGTGGCTCAGTTGGTTGGGCGACTGCCTTCAGCTCAGGTCATGATCCTGGAGACCCCGGATCAAGTCCCGCATCGGGCTCCCTGCTCGGCAGGAAGCCTGCTTCTCCCTCTCTCACTCCCCCTGCTTGTGTTCCCTCTCTCGCTGTGTTATCTCTGTCAAATAAATAAAATCTTTAAAAAAAAAAAAAGATGGTAAAAAAAAGATAAATCATCTGGGGTGATAAAATTAGGACCCAGTATATCTGTGATAGCAAGTGCACATGATACAACATTAGTGTTATTGGCAAACGACAGGATACATCCAGAAAGTACAAGAGAATCCAATCTTTAAAAAAAACTATTCGAAATAGAGTATTTAGCAAACTGACAGTTTACAAAATTTAAAAATATCTTATTTTCCTATAAACAAACAGAAAGCATGGGCTAAAAAGAGCTCACTGACAATAACGCCTGGAAAGAATGGCACAGCAGGGAACTAAGATCAGCAAACTGGACTGAACACCTACGCAGAAACCGCGACAGCCCTCCCATGGGACACAAAAAAGAAAGGAAAAGTAATACCGTGTCCTTGCGCAGCAAAATCCAATACTATAAAGTTATTAATTAATTCTCCCTAAATTAATTCACAAATTCACTGCAAACCTGTTAAAATACCAAGAGGCTCTAGGACTTGTTTTGAAACTTGACAAATAATACCAACGGTAAATCTGAAAAAACAAACATGTGACAATTGACAGGTGTGACAGCTTATGCTTTCTCATGACAACCCCTACAATATGGCCCATCCCACCTGTTTTATAGCGTGACCTGGTCTCCCCTCCCATTTAAGCTCCGGGCTTGTCCGTCCCCTTGAATGCAGGCAAGCTTGTGACTGCTCTGTCCAATAGCGTGCAGAGAGAATGACATCATGGGACTTCTGAGACTAGGCCAGAAAAAGCCATCAGCTTCCCCCTGGTGCTCTGGGGACACTTACTCTGAGGGGTATAGCCATAATGTAGGAAGTCCAACCACTCTGAGACCACAAGGCTGAAGAGGCCACAAGCAGGCCTATTGCTGGACCCCCAGCTGCCAGCCAGGAACAATGGCCAGCGTGTGAATGAGCACATCCAGCCCAGGTGAGCCTTCAGATGACTCTGGCCCCAGCTGACATTTGACACAATCACATGGGACAAGAATCACTGCAGAGCCCATTCAACTTCCTCACTGAAATACTCATGAGCAAAATAAAACACCTGTTTTCAGCTGCTAGTTTTGGGGATAATGAATGGGTTATACAATAAGAGTAACCAGAATTGCAAGTAAATTCTGTGAAAAACAGCAAGGGAATAAAAGAAAGAACTAAGGAAGGAACAGCCTTAACACATTTTAAAACGAAATATATTGAAGTCCATTCATTAATTCATTTAACAAATGTATAGTAAGTGCCTATAGGTCCACTGCAGGCCAGGCTTTAGGGATACAATGGTATTAAAAAACAAACAAACAAACAAACCTTATCCTTATCTTGATGAGATTTAGATTTTAGTGACACAGACAAATTTAATTTCAGGTCATAATGGGTGCTTTGAAGGAAAAGAAAAATCAAGATAACAATGTAGGAAATTCTCTTAAAATAGAGTGGTCAACATGGGCCTCTGAGGACATAACAATGGAGTAGAGACTACTGAAGGGCTTTCTCACTTTCTGTTGCCGGGTTTGCAAACTGTGCTACCCATTTGGGGGTGCAGTTCGTAAAATCTATGTCAATCTAAAATGCCAGTACCTCTCGACCTAGAAATGTGTTGGCTAGGAATGCCCTGCAAAGATTCTTCCTCAAGCCAGCATACACTTTCAAGTATGTTTTCACAGAAATGAAAAGCAACACAGTGTGGGATCAATAGGAGCTTATTAAATAAATTATGCTGTAGTCATCCAATAGAGCACCATGAAGATTTTAGAAAAAGCAGTTGAGCCATATACACAAAGAGCCATAAGATACATGACAATAAGAAAGAGTCAAAACAGTACTCACAGCATCTCTCCCTCTGATCCACCCTCGGTCTGAAAGAAACCCTCTTTCCTCAGGGACACCTCTGGGGAGAAGAGGAAGGCTGTGACTTCTCATTTTGTACCTCTCTGAACCACTTTTTCCAACAAGCTCCTGGACAAGTTTCCCTTTTGTCTGACAAATGCCCACAAGGGTCCTCTGGGCTGTGACAGCTTCTCTCCAAAGAAAGAATCAAGGTTGCCAGGAAGATTTGTTTTCTCTTTGGGTAGTCTCTATATTTTCAAAAACTAAACCCATGGGTTTTAAATTTTAAAAAAAAATTTAAGAAGAAAAGCTCTAGCAAAATATGAAATTGGGTTCAGATACATTCTACATATTGTTAAGTATAGAAAAACCTACAAAACCTCATCAGACACCTTGTTCTACACACACGCAGCACTTCCATGCTGGCCAGAGTGACACCACTGCGGTTATCTGGAACCACACTGGTCATAGGGGTCTCCACCCATTCTCAGATCCCCCACTGCAGCCAAAGTCAAACTTGCCCAATCAGCTCAGAATGGGAGAAGAAAAGATGCAATGTGTTCCAAGCTCTCCTGATTAACGCCCCCAGGGCAGCCCACTTGTCTAACGTTCCCTCTTTCCAGAGCTCATTATGATGTGGGCCGCCCTGAGGAGGTCAGAGACACCTCCAGTCACAAATGGAACAATTCCTTCTTCACCCCCGCCCCTGCCCTCACTCCTCATCACAGCACCCCCAGAACTCTGGCAAGTGTATGATGGCTTCCCCCACACACAAAGGAACTATTTTTGCCAAGAGTAATAAAAACAAACATTTACTCTGAGCCTTTCTTGAAAGATTTTTCAGAGTGCCCACCCAGCTGACTCCTGCACATTTTGGCTTCTCCACCTTCTCCAATTTTCCCATAGCTATCACCATGTCTTCTTCCTGAGGCTATATCCTCTGAAGTCCTCTCTCCCCTGGGTTCAGCCCTACACAGGCAGCTCCCAAGTCCTACATGTGGATGTCAGCTCCCCACATGGAGTGTTGTGCACATTCACTCTCATCAGCCATTCCCAGTGTGACTCAGGAAGCCATGCCATCATAGGGCACAAACTAGGACACCCAGCTCAGGCCCCAAAGCCCTCCATCCCATGGCCAAAAGGTTGGCTGCTTGCCCCTGAACACCGGGAGTACGTAACACATCGTGTATTCCTTCCTCTGAGCTTACAAGCTTGTCCGCCTGCAAATAACCCACCAGTTCCTCACCATGGGTAAGCCAGCTCATCAAAAGCTAGCTTCATTTCTTTATAAAGAACACAAATGTGAACAATTAACCTTTCTAAAACACTGTGTTATGTCAGAAATCTGCCAGAAAGCTCCTCAGTACCACACCTGGCCCCAACACCCAGCCCCAAACCCACCCCCAACTCCCACTCACCACCCTGCCCACATGTTAAGGTGGGGTTCTTGGCTCAGGCTTCCTGCAGAGTGAGCTCCCATTTGGCTTCCCAGAGCCCTTTAAGGCCAGTAGACTTAGATCAACATCACCCTAGGGGACCCTAACTGGGGCTCTTAGGGAGCAGGGGTGTGGTGTGGGTTTCTTTCTCTGAAAACCCAGAGCCACATACAAACTGACCTACCCCACTCCCAGCAGCCAGTTTCATTGTCAAGGGTCACAAGGAGCAGGACAGCAATGAAGACACTCTCCCACTGCCCCCAAAGCCACCCACATACTTGCATCTGGAATTAAAAGAGCCCACTCAAGAGATTGCAGATGGAATAAAGCTGCTCCCCCAAGATCCAGGGGTCTCCATGTGACACCCAGGACAGAAGAGGCTGGCCGTTACCGCAATGGGCAGTGTGTAGCACTCACTGGGGGCTGAATAGATCACAATTCATTTATTGGATCTTCAATGTAAGTATCCCTGCAGTGACCTTGTTCAACTGCTTGGACCATGAGAAAAGAGTCCATCCCCTCCTCATATGCAATCGAACAACCAAGTTCCTACTGCTTCCCCCTTACCTGAGACCCCAGAAATCACAGCCCAGCCCTGTTGCCTAGAAATCTGTGCCCATTGCTTCTGTGTTTATAGAATGTTGAATGTTACATTGTTATATACTGGGATCATGTGAATAGGTAAAATGATGACTTTCTAGATTTTCACTTGTCCATAGCATAGTCTGGTTTGGAAACAGAACTCAAGTGCAAGCCCCACTTTCCACACATAATAAAAATCAGTCTCAGGGCATTTGTTCTGTTCATTCCACAGACTTTTCCTGAACCCCCACCTGTGCCAGGAGATGACTGGCCCTTGTAAATTCACCCATCCCCAAAAGGTGGAGATGGGTGTGGGAGCTTCTTGCAAGAGAAGCAGAGGAGAGGGAAGAGGGAGCATGTGGGGGGGGGGGGCGGCGTTGTAGGGAGATACTCAGAGGAGAGTAGGCTGCCACCTGTGTAATTCCTACTGTCCCTGCTCAGCAACCTGCTGAAGCCACCCCACAGGAAGAATGGCTCTTCAGTTTCCCATGCCTGGCGACAGCTGCTCTTGCCCAGGCATCCAGGTCCACCAGGTAGAATGGGTGAAGCACTACGGATCTCCAAACAATCCATACCAACTCTGACCACACCATGGGAGACAGCACAGGCCCATGGGACCAGTGCCTCTCCCCATAGCCCAGGCTCACTACATGCTCTCTCTCTCTCTTACTGTACAAGACCAACCTCTCCCACTACCCCATTTCTTTCTTTATTTTATTTTACTTTTTCAGTGTTCCAAGATTCATTGTTTATGCACCACACTCAGTGCTCCATGCAATACATGCCCTCCTTAATACCCACCACCTCATCTCTTCCAAAATCCTGTTTGTTTCTCAGAGTCCACAGTCTCTTTATGCTTCATCTCCCTCTTTGATTTACCCCAGTTCACATTTCCTTTCCTTCTCTTAACATCCTCCATGTTACTCCTTATGTTCCACAAGTAAGTGAAACCATATGATAATTGACCTTCTCTGATTGCCTTATTTCACTCAGCATAATCTCCTCCAGTCCCATCCACATTGATACAAAAGCTGGGTATTCATCCTTTCTGATGGAGGCATAATATTCCATTGTATATATGAACCAGATCTTCTTTATCCATTCATCTGTTGAAGGGCACCTTGGCTCTTTCCACAGTTTGGCAATTGTGGCCATTACTGCAATGAACATTGGGATACATATGGCCCTTCTTTTCACTACATCTGTATCTTTGGGGTAAATGCCCAGTAGTGCAATTGCAGGGCCATAGGGTAGCTCTATTTTTAATTTTTTAAGGAATCTCCACACTGTTTTCCAAAGTGGCTGCATCAACTTGCATTCCCGCCAACAGTATAAGAGGGTTCCCGTTTCTCTACATCCCCTCCAACACTTGTTGTTTTCCTGTCCTGTTAATTTTGGCCATTCTAACTGATGTAGTATCTCAATGTGATTTTGATTTTAATTTCCCTGATGGCTTCCCTAATTTCCCTAATGATAATGAACATTTTTTCATGTGTCTCTTGGCCACTGTATGTCTTCTATGGAGAAGTGTCTGTTCATGTCTTCTGCCCATTTTTTTGATGTGATCTTTTTTTTTTTTTTTTTTTTTTTTTC
>PITA01018170.1:0-14802 GCA_004023965.1 Spilogale gracilis | reverse complement strand
CCTCCAGATTTCTCCACTGTATTCACTTCCTGCTGCTGTTGTCACAAGTTACCATAAACTCAGGAAATGGCAGCTGACACAAGTGATCCTACAGATCTGGAGGTCAGAAGTGAAAACTCACTCTCACTGAGCTGAAATCAAGATGTCAGCTGGCCTCATTGCTTCTGAAGGCTCAAGAAAAGACTCCATTTCCTTGTCTTTTCCAGCTTCCGGAGGCCACTGTCATTTCTCAGCTCTTGGTCCTTTCCCACATCATCACTCCAACGTTCTGCCTCCATCATCACATCTCCTCATGCTGGCTCGGACTTCCTTCTTCTTCTGATAAGCATCCCTGCGATTATGTCAGGCCCACCCAGATGATACAGGATAAGGTCCTTGTCTCAAGCCCCTTAACTGAATCACACCTGCAAAGCCCCTTTTAGCACATCAGGCACACATCCACAGGCTCCAGGAATTAGAACATGGACATCTTTGGGGAGACCATCTATTAGCCAGCCACACTGGCCTAACATATTTGACATATTTCAGCTTTTCTCATTCTGAATAGTTGGGCTGGTTGCCTAACCCACCATAGTAGAATTCAGTATGACATTACATATCTGTACTTTTAAAGATAGCTCTGGCCGATGTGTGAAGGGCAGACTGGGAGGAAGGCAAGGAACAAAACCAGAAGTGGAGAAGCCAGTTAGGGGGCTACAGAAATATTCTGGGTAAGAGATACATACAATAAGTTGAAGAATCTACAGGACTTGTGACCACCAAGATGTTGGGTTAACTGGTTTGAGGAACTGGGTGAAAAAGGAAGAGAAGAAACATGTGTGGAGGGGATGATGAGGAACTTTGGGTTGGGACATCCTGAATCTGAGGTGCCTGTGACATGTCCAAGTACAGACGAGAAGGTCACAGTGGGATGTCTGGGGAGGAGGGAGGTAACCATCTCAAGCATAAAGAACTCTACGAGAAACAGAAGTGCCCACTAGAGCAAGGAGAGGGAAGCCTGGGCCAAGTAATGACCTGCTGTGAGATGGAGCCCATTCTGTCCCTTCCCCCACTTTTTGGTGTCAGCCCTGCCCCTCCTGTGTCCCCTGCAGAGGTGTCCCTCACAAGGCAATACGACATGATCACTTCCAGTGAGCATGGCATTTCCCCTCACTGCTTCTGTGCCTACCTCACCTCAGTTTTAGGTGATGCTGAAGGTCCTGATACTTGGCTATGGTCTCCACAGGCCCCAGCTATGGATGGTATATTCTATAGCCTCATCTAGAGGAATACCTTTGCCCATCATCGAGGCACCCTGGCTCTCTCTCCTAGCTCCATTTAACATGTCTCATTCACATCCACACGGAAACTTCCAGAGGTCTTTATTCCACACACAAGTCATGGGAAATCCCAAGCCTAATCCTCAGATCAAAGGTCAGAAAACAATGGCCTTTGGGCCAAATCTGGTCAGTTTTGTTTATGTGATCAAATTTTTGTTAGAACACAGCTATGCCCATTCATTTATGAACTGTATAGAGCTGCTCTGCTGGGAGAACGGCAGAGCTGAGTACCTGCAACACAGACCATCTGGCCCACAAATCCCCGGTCTAGACATTTCCTTCTCCCTTCCTTATAAGTGCTACCTTATGGGTCCTGCACCAGGCTGGAGGACATGGACTGCTAAGGGGACCAGCAGGCTGAGTGATTTCTCACTCACCCATATGGCTTCTATCATGTGGAGAGGAGTGCTATCATGCTAGGCCCCTTCTCAGCAACTCAAGAAGCTTCTCCTTGGGGACTCCCAACTCCTGAAGGCTCTTCCCTCCTGCCCCAGCAGGCTTTCTGCTTCTCCTTCCTTCCTGCTTCCTGTTGGGTGGCAACTTCCCTTCTCTGTCCTACCAACACGGACCATGAGTGTCAAAGAATTTCCAGGACTTTAAGCTTTGTTCTCGGTGTAAAAAGGAAGGCTCCTGGAATGTAGAGATTCCTGTTCACTCACACAAAGCATGGTTTTCATAACTATAGTTTCTCTAGAGACTCAGTAAAGTGCTGGGACTCAAAGGTAAGTAATGAATGCTTTGTTCTAGGGATTGGACCTTCTATTCCCCCCAAAGCAATGAATGTTCTTGAATGAACGTGTGGGAGAGCCACAGGGTAACATGATTTACGGGAAGTTAAAAAATGGACCAATTTAGATTCTCAAAAACATTATTCAAGCAATAACTTGAGGGAGGTCCAGAAAGTATACACCAAGTGGTAGGAAGAGGGGTATGGAACAGGACATGGAAAATGGGGGCAGGACTCAATGAGAGCCCACAGGACTTTGACTCCACTATCCAGTCTCAGACTATACGAACTGTTCCTCTGGCATTCTCCAGCCAACGTGCTTAATTTGAGTCAGAGAGGAGAAAGAGAAGACCATTTGTAATAATACGAAAAAAAAAAAAAAAAAGATTAAGATCAGTTACTGGCAGAGGAACCAGAGGGAAGGATCTCCAATCCAAGGATCCAGGAGAGAAGGCCTGAGAGACAGAAAAGCTCATCTGTGTTTATAAGCCTCCAGACCACAGGTCCCCAGAGGAAAAGCAGTAAAGGGGACCATAAAAAGGGGGAGAGACCTAAAGCAGGTAACTCAAGGCCATCTGCAGAACTAAAGAAAAGATGGACGTCAGGCCCCCAAACCCCCATGCCCTCACCCCAGATCTTCCAGCACCAGTGTGTATTTGCAGGCAGAAACCAAAAGAATGTTATATGCACCAAAGAAATGAGCTTTCTGCCTTGTATGTTTCCAGCTGATATTCTTCAGAGTAGCCCAAGATAAGGAGGAGAGGCAGCTAGCCTAATCACAGCCCAAGAGCCCAAAGGAGTAGTTGCAAGGTCATATGCCTTGCCCACATCCAGACAGAGCAAAGTCAGGCCTTCATTTGACAGGAGGACAGGAAGAGGGAGGAAAACATGCCAAGCACTTCTTTTTTTTTATGTTATGTTAGTCACCATACAGTACATCATTAGTTTTTGATGTAGTGTTCCATGATTCATTGTTTGCTTATAACACCCAGTGCTCCATGCAATATGTGCCCTCCTTAATACCCATCACTGGGCTACCCCATCCCCCCAACCCCCTCCCTTTTAAAACCCTCAGTTTGTTTCCTGGAGTCTGTAGTCTCTCATGATTTCTCTTCCCCTCTGTTTTCCTCCCCTTTGTTTTCCCTTCCTTCTCCTAGTGTCCTCCATACTATTCCTTATGTTCCACAAGTGAAACTACATGATAATTGACTTTCTCTACTTATTTTACTTAGCATAATCTCTTCCAGTTCCATCCATGTTGCTGCAAAAGTCAGGCATTCATCCTTTCTGAAGGTGGGTAATATTCCATTGTCGATATGGACCATATCTTCTTTATCTATTCGTCTGTTGAAGAGCATCTTGGCTCTTTCCACAGTTTGGCAATTGTGGACATTGGTCAAGAACATCTTTTAACCAGCTTTCACATTCCTTACATTATAAACACCAAAGGACAACCAGAAATCACCACACCAATAAGAAAAATCAAACATGCAGGCCTCTGGGTGGCTCAGTGGGTTAATGCCTCTGCTTTCAGCTCAGGTCATGATCTCAGGGTCCTGGGATCGAGGCCCGCATCGGGCTCTCTGCTCAGCAGGGAGCCTGCTTCCTCCTCTCTCTTTGCCTGCCTCTCTGCCTACTTGTGATCTCTCTCTCTGTCAAATATATAAATAAAATCTTAAAAAAAAAAAAGAAAAATCAAACACGCAAAATAAGCAGATTAAAAAAAAAAAAAACAACTGATCCTAGAGCCAAGAGAACTCAAGGACAAGAAGAAAACTAATTTTATTTAATTTCAACAGAGTACCCTGATGTAGAAATGAAAAATTAACACAACCAGAAAGGAAGACAAATGCTAAGAAAAATCAGCAGAAAAGATGAAAGAGATCATTGCAATTTTCGTTATGGCTGCTGGGTAAGTACAAAGTTAATCTCACTCTATTGCAACCTACTCTCGCCTCCAGGGAGACTTGGAGCCACAGGTGCAGACAGTTAGCCAAACCAGAATGAAATGCTCCAACTAGCAATTAACATTAACCTCTGCTAGGGTCCCAGACTGACGGCTCATCAGACTGTTCCTAGAAAATGTTCAGATTGATGGCTTGCACTTGGCTTCTCTTTTCTCTTTTGAACCTGGCTGTATAGCCTGACTTTGGCTACATGACTGGAAAGGGTAGAAAAGATGCACTTTCAGGTAAGACTGTCGCTCTCAACTATCGTGACAGTTCACAAAAGCACATCCTGTGCTACAAGAAAAGACCCCAGGAGCTGCCCCCAGGGTGGCCCAGGGCCCTCTGGTATTTGATTGTGCTTCTTTCTCCTGCTGCACTGAACTCTCCCTTCATTAAAGCCTTCCTCAGGTACACTCCACAGTCTCCAGAATCCTTTCAATTGTCCAGTCCTGTGTCACAGCTACAATTACTTTTTTAAATTTCCATAGATGATCCAGAAGATGAAGCTGAAGAAATCTCTCAGATGATTAAGGGATCTAAAAAAAACGGGAGGACAAGCTGAGGAGCCTGGAAGATCAACACAGGTCAAACATTCAATGAAGAGGAGTTCCATAAAAGAAGAACAGAAAACAAACTGAGATGCAGAAATAGCCAAAGAATCAGATTTCCAGCATGAAAGAAGAGACACACTGAATGGCTAAGACCCTTCACTAAATACTGCAGAGTATCCGAACACCCAAGAACAAAGAGTAGATCTTAGAAGCTCCCAGAAGGGAAAAACTGGGTATATCACCAACAAAAGAAAATAAGCCAGATAGGCATCAGACCTCTCCAGTGACATTAGACAGGAAGACAATGGTGTGCCTGCCACCAAAAGAAATAACAACAGAAATGTTGGAAATAATTAACTTTGAGGAATGGGAAGGCAGGAGTTGAGGGATGAATTTTTTGCATTTCTGTCTACTCCCTTCCATGCTATCTGGATTGCAGTTTTCACAAAATTAGACAGCTAATACTTTCATCATCACCATCAGAATCAACATCACTGTCATAAAACAGAGAGAGAGGAGTGGGTGCTTTCCAGAAAACACTTGATGCCAAGGCTGTTTCTCCACACAGAAACATTGTTTCTCTTTCCCCTAAACTCACCTGAGAGGTGCCATCTGGACGACCTTCAACGGCCCCTGGGCAGTGCCTTGCTCAAAGGGCTCCTGGCTCTTTGTTTTCTTTTGGGTTTTTTGTTGTTGTTGTTGTTATTATTGATTATATAGCAACAAAAAATAAAGTATCATGGATTATATATACATATATATTTTTAACACTATGTTAAAATATATTTTAACATTATATAAGAAATATATGTCTTCAAAGAGAAAGTCAATCTTGAGAGAAGCTATTTAACCCCAGTGATGACAGACCTAAGCCTCCATTTACCCACTTCTTATATGTTATTTCCTTTCAAGAGAAAAGAGTGGGCACTGAGCCTCATCCCCGTCTTGTGGCACCAAAAGGCAATGGCGGGCATGTAGAGACGACACAGGGACACCTATGCTGAATTTGATAAATTGGCAGGTAAAACGCAGATGCTGTGTTCCTTTGGCTTTCTCTCAGACTGGGTCAAAAATCAGTGTCTAAAAGGTAGTGAGTGTCCCTTTGTGAATAGCTGAAAAGAACTCTGTGGGATATAACTGAAAAAAAAGTCTGTGTTTTTCTTAAATCAGGAGATTCTGATGAGTATATGCTCTTTGTGGCTAAGTAGCTTATTAACATGTTAAGTAGGTGTCATTATCATAGCCCTTTCAAATTTTGCTGAGGGTTCCAAATCTCCATTTTAAAATCACCACCCAAGTTCACTATCAAAGCCATTATCTATAATTTCTCATCATGGAGGAGAAGCCAACACTTCCCTTATAATTAGATAACTTCAGTATTTTTTAAAAATTTACTTTTTCATGAACTTCAACTTTTCTCTTTTTCTCTATAAAAGAACGTGCTTCAATCTTAAGGACTTATTTTAGAACAACTAAAGTGCATGCCCTGGTAGTAGATAAGTGAGTCATGGGCTCTAGTAGCTGCAGATACAAAAGAAGTCATTTGTCTATATTTGCCAAGCCCTGGATACTTGACTGAACACCTTCCCCCGCACCATCCAAAAATGCCAGTATCCTCAATTCCTATAGGTTCCTTAAATTACCATCCACTTCACTATACTGTACCCATTAAGGAAAATATAATTTTTTTGTCAACAGTTAGATGTAGAGGAGATAAAAGCAAGCCATGATTATAAACTGAAACTATAATTCCAAAACATGATATCAATGTCAGGTCAGGTAAAGCACCTAGTGCAGAAACAGAATTCAGGTTGCCTGAATCTAGCCTGAACCTAGGCATGGTGGTGACAGTGGGCCTGGAAATCGTGCCTTCATCAGAAATCACACCTGGTGTCTCAAAGGAAGGGCCCAGGGCTGCCCCAGGTGAGCCCACAGGCAGGCCCTCCTACAGAGCCTCCAGAAAAGCTAACAGGGGCCATTACACAAACTGCCCCAGGGAGAAAGGCAGAGTGGTTTCTCCAAAGACTGAGGGAGGCCTCCCTTCAGCAGGCAATGTTCTTAGCAGCAGGTGCCTGTGGAGAACTAAGGAGAACGGAGTGCTGAGGGCGGAGAGGAAGCCCTGACCTAGCTTTCACTGCATCTATCAACATCTCTCCTTTTGTTGCTGGCACCTGACACCAGCTCTGTGAGAATCAAGCACCTCACACATAGTTTGAATTCATCAACAAATGTGGCAACAATATCAAGTTGTCATGGGCTTTATTACATTTTCTTTACTCTTCAATAAAACCATAGGATACAGTACTTTTTTGACCTTTTCAAGATTTAAATTCAAAATTTCCCAATGAAAGACTGAACTATGAAGAAAAAAATTCTCCCTCATGCAAAGTATATATACTATATAACGTTCAAAATCTATTTCCTTCTGAACCAGTCTTTCAGATTGAGCCAGAGACAGAGAAAAGTTCCAGAGATTTCTTCCTGAGGGGGTGCTGGGCAGGGGGTAGGAACTGGTGGAACTGAGGTGTGGGAAGGCCTGAAGAAACCATTCAGCTTGAACGAAAAGGATAGTAGTCATAGCAATCATTTAATTTGGTATGTTATTAGAAAATTCAGATTGAGGTGCATGGGTAGCGTAGTCAGTTAAAGATCTGGCTTCATATCAGGTCATGTTGTGGGGTCAGATCATGATCTCAGGGTCATGAGATCAAGCCCCACATTGGACTCTATGCTCAGCACAGAGTCTGCTTGAGTTTCTCTCTCCCTCTTCCACTGCCCCTCCCCTTACCCCCCTCTCTCTCAATAAATAAAATTTTTTAAAAATTGAGACTGATGGGGCACCTGGTTGGCTCAGTCAATAAGGCATGCAAATCTTGATCTCAGGGTTGTGAGTTCAAGCCCCACATTGGATGTAAGTAACAATTAAAAAAATTAAATCTTTAAAAAAAAAGAAAGAAAGAAAATTCAGATTGAAATGAATTGTCCAGGGCACCTGGGAGGCTCAGTCGTTAAGCATCTGCTTTTGGCTCAGATCATGAAAAGGTCAAAAAAGTACTGTATCCTATGGTTTTATTGAAGAGTGAAGAAAATGTAATAGAGCCCAGGATCAAGTCCCGCATCGGGCTCCCTGCTTCTCCCTCTCTCACTCCCCCTGCTTGTGTTCCCTCTCTAGCTGCATTTCTGTCTGTCAAATAAATAAAATCTTAAAAAAAGAAAAGAAATAGATTGTCCAAGATGAAAATATAACCACCAGAAGAAGGGAGAAACAAAGCAGAGAAGGGTGGAAGAATGGAATAAAGATCAACCTGAGGACAGATATTCACAGAGCCACATGACACAGCAGTATTCACAGGAGCCAAGAGGTGGAAGCAACCAAAGTGTCACTGTAGGGTGAATGGATAAGCAGAATGTGGTGGATATATACAGCGGAATATTATTCAGCCTTAAAAAGAAAGGAAATTCTGTCACACGCCACAACATGTATGAACCTTGTGGACATTACGCTGAATAGAATAATCCAGTCCAAAAAAAAAAAAAAATCACATGATTCCACTAATACGAGGCAAAATTGTTTTGTGTTGAATGCAACTGAGGTAAAGGGTATAGATGGCTAGGGGCTTAGCTAGTGTCCAAGCTGGAAGAAAAGTCAGGATCTCTGGTCACAAAATATGGGGAAAGCTGGAAATGAAATCAAAGCATAAAGCTACCACCCTCAAAGAACGAACATTCAATTAATTTCTGGTATGCACATGATGTAAGAACTCTCAAAGTAAATTAACAGAAAATTTGGTCCCTCAGATAGTGATATCTGGCACCTAACAAAAGTTTTGCGAGAAAAGAAAAAAGTTTTGCAAAGTCTCTTCAAAGGAACGAACGCTCATCTGACTACATGAGGATTCCACAGCAGAAGACCACTAAAGATGTGCTCAACCCCTCTCCCTCTAAAAAACGCTATCACAAAATATACGAGGAAATCAAATCACCCACCCATGAGAAGACAACACACAGGAGTAATCCACAGAATTTCTAGTAAGGGACACACCAAATGCCAAGGTATATAAAACTATTTCTGTGGGGCACCTGGGTGGCTCAGTCGATAAGAGTCTGCCTTCGGCTGAGATCATGATCCTGGATGCCCACATCAGGCTCTCTGCTAGGCAGGAAACTTGCCTCTCCCTCTCTCACTCCCCCTGCTTCTGTTCCCACACCCCTGTGTTTCTCTCTGTCAAATAAATAAAATCTTTTTTTAAAAAAACATTTTTGCTTAAATTTACTAAAGACATAAAAGAGAAACCAAGACCATAAGAAAAGAACAAAGTACTATGACAGCAGGAGAAAAGGCCGACTAAGAAAAGACCAAAATAAAATCTTTAGAAATAAAAAATATAGTCACTGAGACTCTCAAAGGACAGGTTCAATAACTGATAAGAAACAGCTAAAAACAGAGCCTGTGAAATGGAAGAAACCTCAGGAAGTTATTCAGACTGGCACACAAAGACAGAGTTAGACAATCTGAACAAGAGGAAAAGGGAAAGGCAGGATAGAAGTAAGTCCAAGATACATATGGAAAAACATGATCAACCTTCTGGCTCAAATAGCTTAACTCCAGTAGTCAAGATGGCAGAAGGCCAGGTGACCACATTTCGGGGAGTTCCCTGAAGAGAGCTGAATTCCAGCAAATAAAAACAGTACAGGACCACTGTGAACACCGATGAAATCAGCCTGAAATGTGATATTTCGCACTTCTGGATCACCACGGGAGACAAGGATCATCGGCAAAAAGGTAGAAACAAGTAAGAGGGACTGGAGGCTTGCCCCCAGAGACAGGGGTGTGGGGGAGGAAGCCCGCAGAGCTGAACCATTGACAACAAATACCCCAAAATGAAAGTGCTCTGTGAATGAGGAATAACAGCAGATTACGGCCTGAATCGGGGCTAGACAGAAACGGGAACACAGCGGGGCCCGCGGCAAGGCAAGGAGACCCTTTTAAATTTTTTTGCCACCGTTGCCACCATTGCCGCCGCCGCCGCCACCACCGCCGCTGCCGCCAGAGCGGCGGGCGTGGATTCTATTTTTCCGCCACTGCCTTTCTCTCCCACTTCTCTCAACCCCGTGGGCCGGGCGTGGACCCCCCAGGGAAGGCGATTTTACAGACTTTCATGGGACCGGAGAGGCCGCGGGTCCCAGGGCACAGACAAGGTCACGCGATCCAAAAGGAGTTGTGGCTTTGAGGTGTGGGAGTGAAGCGACAAGCGGGGACGGGGGCAGAAATCAATACATCTGCACCAGGCTGGCAGTGACAGGCTGCCAACCGGGAGGCTGGAAAGAGCCCCTCCCTGTGTGGAGGCTCGCTCTGGGAGGGAGGTCTGGGCGCAGACATCTTGCTCCGACCTGACTTCCTCAGCAGCTAAAAAAAAAAGACGTAAAAGAACAACGCTCCCCTACCAGAAAAGTGTAACCTGATAACCTGGTTACCATTGAGACCAGCCTCTAGCAAGGGGGCGGAGAAACGCAGCCCAGGTTGAAGGACTGAAACAGAGCAGCAGGCCCCGCCCCCAGAAAGCACGCCAGAAGCTCAGGAGAAGAACACTCCAATGCAAAACCCCAAATCGGGGGAAAGGCAATTTATTAAACTCCTGGCACTGACTACAAGTACCAAAAGCCCTACAACTCATTGATACAGTTTTCCACCTCAATTACTTTTTTAAACTTTTTTCTATTTTTACTTTTAAAGCTTCCACTTTAAGCTTAAAAATACATTCGCAAGGTTTTTCTTCTTTCAATTTCTAACCCCCTTCTTATCACAACGTGATACCCAATAAAACACCCCATAACATTTTTTTTTCTTTTTTACCCTGAAATTTTTTCAAACACACTCCTGTATTTTCTGCTTTTGTTGTTGCCTCTTGTTTCCCTGTTCGCTTTCTCTCTTTTTCCCTTTGTTCTCTCCTCTTTCCTTTATTCTCTCTTTTACGTGTACGTGTAGATGTAAGCTTCAAGTCAATCCCACATCCCTATTCAATACTACCCCTATATGCAACCCAGTTCTAATCTCCCTATATCTTTTGAAAGTGGGCTCCTCCAACAATAATAACAAGACAAACTCGGGAGCGTCTGAAATGCATTCATTGCGCAAAAGGAGTGTCTGCCCTCACCTTCCCATTCTAGTTTGTCAGTGTGTTTGTGTAATTCTCTTTGCTTTTATATTATATAAATACTGGTCTTGGGGGTCATATAGGTTGGCTTCGCTTTTTGATCTCTTCATTTACACTCGATAACCCTTTTCTTTACCCTGTAACAGTTTTGTACCATATAAATCCTGCCACCGGGCCGCACTCTGGCAGGGGTTTCTTTTCTTGCTTCCTCTCTTCCGTTTTCTTTTTTCTTTCTCCTCCCTTTTCGGTGGTGAATTCTGGTTGCTCCAAAACCTTCAAACGACCAATCCACCTAGACAGTGGCTGATATATTTAGCCATACACCCCCTCAACCACTCCCTGCCACAATGGCTCGGAGGAGGAACACCCAACAGAAGAAAAACACTGAGACTGCAACCTCGGTCACAATATTACTGGAAATGAACATAAACAATATGACAGAAATGGAATTCAGGGCAGCAATAGTCCAAGCAATGGTCAATTTAGAAAAGAACATTAGTCTCAAAGTGGAAGCCATAGTAACAGAAGGGAAAGCTGAGGTTACAAAGGCTATAGACAAGATGCAATCTAATTTAAATATGCTAACAGCCAAAGTAAGTGAAGCTGAAGATCGTATCAGTGATTTAGAAGACAGGTGGATTAAGAAGGAGGAGCAAGAGAAGTCTTGGGGCAAACAGCTAAAATCCCAGGAAAACAAAATAAGGGAAATAAAGGATGCCATGAAACACTCCAATATCAGAATTATTGGAATCCCTGAAGGAGTTGAGAGAGAGGGAAGCCTAGAAAATATTGTTGAACAAATCATGGATGATTTTCCCAAATCTAAGGAATGAAACAAATGTTCATGTCCTAGAAGCAGAGAGGACAACCCCCAAGATCAATGAGGCCAGAAAAACCTCCAGGCACATAATAGTAAAATTCTTGAACCATAAAACCAAAGAATATGTCTTAGGGGCAGCTAGGAGAAAGCGATCCCTTACCTATAGAGGGAGAACCATCAGAATAACGTCAGACCTTTCCACAGAAACCTGGCAAGCCAGAAAGGGCTGGCAAGACATACTCAGGAAGTTACATGACAAAAATATGCAACCAAGGATACTGTATCCAGCAAGGTTGACTTTCAAAGTGGAAGAAGAAATAAAGAGCTTCCAAGACCACCAAGGTCCAAAAGATTATGCAACCACCAAGCCAGCACTACAAGAAATGCTAAAAGGGGTTCTATAGAGGAGAAACGAACCCAAGAGCGACACAAAACAGAAATACACAGAGGTAATCTATAGAAACATGAACTCCATAGGCAACATGATGTCAATACAAACATATCTATCAATAATCACCCTCAATGTGAACGGCCTAAACGCTCCAATAAAAAGACACAGGGTTGCAGACTGGATAAAATGACAGGACCCATCCATATGCTGCTTACAATAGACTCATCTTGAATGTAAAGACACTTCCAAATTGAAAGTGAGGGGATGGAAGACCACCTTTCATGCCAATGGACCCCAAAAGAAAGCCAGGGTAGCGATTCTCATATCAGACATATTGGATTTTAGTCTAAAGACTGTAGTCAGAGACACAGAAGGACACTACATCATTCTTAAAGGGTCTATACATCAAGAAGATCTAACAATTGTAATTACTTATGCCCCTGACATGGGAGCAGCCAACTACATAAGGCAACTGTAAAACAAAATAAAGAATCATACTGATGCAAATACATTAATTGTAGGAGATCTTAACACACCACTCTCAGCAATGGACAGATCATCTAAACAGAAAATCAGCAAAGAATCAAGAGCCTTGAATGACACATTGGACCAGATGGACCTCATAGATATATTCAGAACATTCCACCCTAAAACAGCAGAATACTCATTCTTCTCGAGTGCACATGAAACTTTCTCCAGAATAGACCACATACTAGGTCACAAATCAGGGCTCAACCGATACCAGAAGATTGAAATTACTCCCTGCATATTCTCTGACCACAATGCCGTGAAACTGGAACTCAACCACCATAAAAAGTTCAGGAGAAAATCAAACACTTGGAAGGTAAAGACGATCTCAAGAATATGTGGATCAACCAAGAAATCAAAGAAGAACTGAAACACTTCATGGAAACCAATGAGAAGGAAGACACGTCAATCCAAAACCTATGGGATACAGCAAAGGCAGTCCTAAGGGGGAAATTCAAAGCCATCCAAGCCTCACTCAAAAAAATTGAAAAATCCCGAATACACCAACTCTCATTACACCTTAAAGAACTGGAAAATCAACAAAAAATTAAACCAACCCCCCACACAAGGCGGGAAACAATAAGGATTAGAGCAGAGATGAATGAATCAGAAACTAGATATACAGTAGAACGCATCAACGAAACTAGAAGCTGGTTCTTTGAAAGAATCAATAAGATCGATAAACCATTGGCCAAACTACCCCAAAAGAAAAGGGAGAAGACCCAAATTAACAAAATCATGAATGAAAGGGGAGAGATCACGACTAACACCAAGGAAATAGAAACAATCATCAAAAATTACTATCAACAACTATATGCCAATATGTTTAACAACCTAGAAGAGATGGATACATTCCTAGAAACCTATAAACTACCAAGACTGAAACAGGGAGACATTGACAGTCTGAATAGACCTATATCTAGTAATGAGATTGAAGCAGAGATCAAAAACCTCCCCAAAAACAAGAGTCCAGGCCCAGACGGATTCCCTGGGGAATTCTACCAAACATTCAAAGAAGAAATAACACCTATTCTCCTAAGCTCTTTCAAAAAATAGAAATGGAAGGAAAACTTCCAGACTCTTTCTATGAAGCCAGCATCACTCTAATCCCCAAACCAGACAAAGATCCCATCAAAAAGCAGAACTTCAGACCAATATTGCTGATGAATACGGATGCCAAGATTCTCAACAAGATCCTTGCTAACAGGATCCAACAATACATTAAAAAGATTATCCACCATGACGAGGTGGGTTTTACCCCAGGGATGCAGGGGTGGTTCAACACTCGCAAAACAATCAACGTGATAGAACAAATCAATAAGAGAAGAGAGAAAAACCACATGGTACTCTCAATTGATGCAGAAAAGACATTTGACAAAATACAACACCCGTTCCTGATCAAAACTCTCCAGAGTATAGGGATAGAGGGAACATTTCTCAACCTCATAAAATCTATCTACGAAAAACCCACAGCAAATATCATCCTCAATGGGGAAAAACTGACAGCCTTTCCTCTGAGATCAGGAACAAGGCAAGGATGCCCACTCTCACCACTACTGTTCAACATAGTGTTAGAATTCCTAGCAACAGCAATCAGACAACAGAAAGAAATAAAAGGTATCCAGCTTGGCAAAGAGGAAGTCAAACTCTCTCTCTTTGCAGACGACATGATACTGTATGCGGAAAACCCAAAAGACTCTACCCCCAAACTACTAGAACTCATACAATAATTTGGTAATGTGGCAGGATACAAAATCAATGCACAGAAATCAGTTGCATTCTTATACACTAACAACGAAAAAAAAGAAAGGGAAATCAGAGAATCGATTCCATTTACTGTAGCACCAAAAACTATAAGATACTTAGGAATAAACCTAACCAAAGCAGTCAAGGATCTATACTCGAGGAACTACAGAACACTCATGAAAGAAATTGAAGAAGACACAAAAAGATGGAAGAGCATTCCATGCTCATGGATCCGAAGAATAAACATTGTCAAAATGTCTATACTGCCCAGAGAAATCTATACTTTCAATGCCATTCCGATCAAAATTCCACCAACACTCTTCAAAACGTTAGAACAAACAATTCTAAAATTTATATGGAACCAAAAAAGACCCCAAATCGCTAAGGAATTGCTGAAGAAGAAAAGCAAAGCTGGGGGCATCTCATTACCTGACTTCAGGCTTTATTACAAAGCCGTGATTACCAAGACAGCGTGGTACTGGCACAAAAACAGAGAAACAGACCAATGGAACAGAGTGGAGAGCCCACATATGGGCCCACACATCTATGGGCAAATCATCTTTGACAAAGCAGGAAAAAATATCCAGTGGAAAAAGGACAGTTCTTCAATAAATGG
>PITA01018169.1:0-41186 GCA_004023965.1 Spilogale gracilis | reverse complement strand
TTGAGGCTCTTTTGTCTAGCGGCAAGTCTGAAATGGAGTCTGTGGCCTCGGGCTGCCCGCGGGGCCTCACTCCGTCCCCAGCAGGTACACAGCCCGGGCTGAAAGGCCGCCCGAGCTGAGTGCCCGGTAAGATGCAGAGGCAGCCAGGGCCGGCTGCACAGAAATCCCAGGGTGACCCACGGACACGGGAGCAGTACTCGGCCACTAGAGTGCCCGCAGCGGGTTCACAGTGGCCTGGGGCTTGAGAGAACTCTTGTCGCGCCCGTAAGCTGTCGTGGTGTTGGCAGGGGCTTCCCCTGCCCCGGGTCGCGTCTCCGGGGCGTCAGTCTTCCCTCTACACTCTGTGAGCTCAGGCTGCACCTGCAGACGCCTTAGAGATGTTCACCCGCCCCTGTGCGCCTCAGCGGTCCCTGGCTGCTGGGGGGTGGTTCATGCAGGCCAACAGCACTCCAGGGGCCTGGACCACATCTAAAGTCAGAGGCACACATTGCCATGGAAAAGGAGGAACCAGTTTATTGAACAGCTGCAGGGAGCAAAAATAGTGGATTGCGTTACATTTGTTACACACCAAGCAGGAAAGGCCTCACCATCCCAAATGTTCCCTTTGACCCCAGCAACTGCAGGCTCGTGTGTGTGTGTGTGTGTTGCATGCCCGCTGAGCCCAGTTTAGGCATGGTGGCAGCTGTACACGTTAACCCTTCCCTCTTGTCCTGGGTGAAAATGTCTGCGCTCCTTTCCGCCCCCGGAACAAAGGGCTGCTTGTTCTCAGGCAGAAGGCTGTTAGCCTGGAGGTCTGCTTGCTTCTGCTGACTCCTGGCTCCCCTGCCACTCTCGGAGTCACTGCCCTTCTAGTGAAAGGCCCAGGGCCAGCCAGAAGGGCTTCTGCTGGAGGCAGACGCAAGGCCTCAGACCTTAACACGCCCCCCCTTCCAGTGGCTGTTTCCAGTCTCAGCCACTCTGACCAGTATCTCCAGTTTCAGGTCACGTCTGATTGTTGTCTGACAGCCAATATTCCCAGAATGCAGGCAAAGCCCAAACCGTTGCTTGCTTTCTGTGGCTGTTCTGGCCGTAGCAGGACTGTGTGGAGGATTTCAGGGGGAGATGATGCCCCTGGAGGTGTGAGGCCGCCCCCCGGGTGGGCGGTGTGCCCGCAGCTTCTACTTCACAACAGAATACGTATGTCTCCAGTACAAGCTCGTAAAAAAATACTTTAACAGAATATACTGTACAGAACTAGGATTTGACACGGTATATTACAATGCTAAAATATTTGTATAAATACTATACAGGCACGGAGTCACTCCATCAGAAAGAGCTCACCACCAGGGCCATTAAATGCCCCGTCAGCACGGCCCGGGGAGGAAGCGCCCCCGGGGGGAGCACACACAGCAGGGCGGCCCGGAGCTGCAGGGCTAGTGCCCGCCCGCTACACCACAGCGGCAGGCTTGAAGCTAAGCAGTTGAGGCCAGCCTGGTTTAAAAAGACATTTCCAAAGAACACTTTTGATGGGAATTTTAGCACTAGGAAAACCAGTTCTGTCTCTGGCCTCATCAGCCATCCCTAAGAGAGCCATGCCAGCTCCGGACGTGCCTGCCAAGAGGGGATCGCTCTCTCCTTCTCATACACGGTCCCTCCATCACACCCACAGCCGCTGACCCGACCCCCAGCCTGCACTGGGCACGCCCGTCCCTTGCCATGTGTGCGCCCCATCACGGTGAGTCACTGGGAGGCATTGAGTGCAAACAAGGCATGAGATGGAAGTCCCTGTCCCTGGAGCCCCAGCCCCGGTTCCAGTCCTGGGTGGGGTAAACAAAGAGGCAGAGGAGGGTAGAAGACAGCGTGCGTCCCGGTCCACTTGCATTGTGTTCAAGGGAGTGGTGTCTAATCTGGCATTTCAATATTTAATTTGGGAGGTGGGAGAACATATTTCCCAGGGCTCTGGGTGATAACCACCCTGGTTTTCTTCCGAAACATTGGAGCAATTTTAGGAGGTTCTGGAACTGCGGTTTCTTCCGTTTCCTCATTATCTTCATGATGGAGGTCATAGGAAATGTTTCCATATTCTCTCAAAAAGGGGAAGATTTCAAGCAGAAACTGACAGAAATCCTTGCGAATACCAAACCACCCTGAAAAAGAAGGATGCACTGTTTCAAACACTGGCCTCCACTCAATCTCCTGTCACTTTACTTTCCTGAACATGAAGTTTTACTCATACAACACAATGCTTTCTCCTGCTGCCTCAGAAATGAAGGTCGAGAAACAGTGAATCTTGGAACACTGGAAAAATAAAATAAAAAAAATGAAGGTGGAGCAAGGCCTGAATATCCACTAGGGGCAAGGAGAAAGGCCTGTGGCTCCCTGGCTTTCCAAGTGGGCTTCCCAGACCCACAGCGACCACAGGGAGGGCCGTGACCTTGCTAGAGATCAGGGTGCGAGGTGGGGTGCCCACCAGGACAGGCCTCCCAGGCCCTCTGATGGGGGCTCCAGGGATGGGACAGCTCTAGCATGTCTCGGGTGGACACTTGTGGTGGCAAGGCCATGGTGGCATCCTCTTGTCCTCCCCACCTGGAGCATGCTCACACAGGACAACGAATGGCAAGAATGTCAACCAAAACAGGGACTTCTGCCAGCATCTGGCAGGCATGCAGGTCCAGGGAGGCAGGCAGCCTGAGCTCCTGGGGCCCGTCAAAGCTACTTCTCTGAGGCCTGTGCCTGCCCTCTGTCCCATGGGACCAACAGCTCAGCGCTGGCTCTCCCAGGGTACAACCCCTGCCCTCCAGCCTCCCGGCTTCCAGAATGGCATGCTCTCAGGCTCCCTGCAAAGGGGCTCACAGTCTCGTGAGGAAGGAAGCACTGTCAAAGCTCACTTCAAAACCAAATGTGCCATGACGCAGGTGCAGAGACGGCAGCAAGGTCCCCGGGCAGAGCCTGCAGGACACAGAACCCAAGAGCACCCCTGGGGTTCGGCGGGCGATGTGGATTTTTATCTAATCCTTAGGAGCCCCTGGGAAGCAGGTGTCCTGATCCTCATACTGCAGCAGAGAGGACAGGGCTGAGAGGCTACCTGCTGTGGTCAGCCCGACCTCAGACGGCAGAGTGCACCACTAGGGAGGTCCTGGTGCAGGGCAGGGAGAGGGAGATTGACAGTGTATCCCTCCCTTGGAAGGTTCCAGGCCTTCCTTGGGCAACTTCCTTAACTGGAACCCTCACACTCATCCTTTCACAGTGGGGCCACACACACACACACAGGTCAAGGGCTTGTGAAGTGCTGAGTACATACAGTGGTTTCCTCCCTTCTGTCCAAATGTGGTTGCCATCAGAGTGATCAAGGAAAGCCAAAGAGGAACAAATATTGGGATACAAGAGAAAGCGTTGTGGCCGTCCAGTTTGTGAACCAACAGGATCTGAGGAAAGAGAAACAGCTGAGGTTCTATGGATAAAGCATCTAAAGATGGACAATGCCTGAGGCTAGTCCACTCTAGCCTCATCGGGTCTCATGAGAGGACAAGCTGGCTCCACAAGGGACAAGAGACCCTCTATTCTGGGGGAAGAAAAAGATCATCTTCTCTCTCTTCAGGATGAAGCAAAATCTGTCCACTTGGGAAGTTTCCAACATCAGGACTGTTATGGGAAGCTCCTGCCGGTGTTCGTTCTAAAGTGTCAACAGTGCCCAGTCTCTAAGTCTGCAGGGGGCTCAATACGGAGAACCACCAACTCCCTCTTCCTAAGGTAGACGCATCAACACGCCCCGATGCGTCGAGGCTACGGAGACTCACTCCCCCCCGCCCACCAGAAAGGATGCTCTAATTCTCCTGTCACCCTCTCCAACCCTCCATCCTCTACTGTGCTGTGCTTTCCAGGCACATGGAAGGCCGTCACAGGGAACGGCGGGCTTCAGGGCCCAAAGGGTTCTGCTGTTGAAAGCTTACCTCAAAGGTAAGGAGAGGCACGACGATGGTCATCCAGCTCAGTGCCATTGTTATGTGCGTCCTTCGCTGTTCTGCAATCACATCCATGGAACGCAGGAACAGGACAGACCACACAATGTAATAAAGGACCACCAGGCACAGGAAGGACATGAGAATCCACAGAGGGACACACACGACCTGAGGGAAGGAGGAGAGGATGAAGTCTGAATGGTCTGTGCCCAACAGCTGAAGGCAGGCATGGCCACCCCCTTGCAGGATGCCTGCAGATAAGACAGTGCCGCCGTCAATGAGGACCACCGCCCCGCAGTCCAGGATGGTGCTGACGGCGGCCTGGGGCCACCGCCGGCTCCAGGACACGCTCTGCTGTGGGCCACTCAGCATAAGGAGCCCAGCAGCTGCCCTCCTAAGACAGGACCTCACTCAGCCTATACCTGACTCTGCCCCGAAGAGAACGGGGAGGCCTGCCCCCCTCTGCACGCTCGCCCTGTCTTACCGACGCCCCGTCTCGGCTGTCTGCCCACCTTGCCCGAGGCTGCCCTCCGTTCACATGCGCATGGACGCCGAGAGGGCTCTGCCACCCAGTCCGAGCCGCCTCTCCCAGGCGACTTCCACGTCTGCTGCTGTTGCACCAGGAACACCTTGCTTCGTCCCCACACGAGTGATCTTTCTCCTTCCTGCGCTGCCCTGTGGGTCTGGCATCCCTCTGTCTCATTCTCAAACAGTAAACCGCTTTCTCTTGATGTACAGGTCCGTGGCCTTCCCTACACGCATGTGCAGAGCTGTGTCCCTAGGCAGGAGTCAGGACAGCTGCTTCAGCCACAGGACCCCCTTGCGCTGTCCTTCTCAGGGAACGGTGGGCTTCAGGGCCCGAAGGGTTCTGCTGTTGAAAGCTTACCTCAAAGGTAAGGAGAGGACGACGGTGGTCATCCAGCTCAGTGCCACCCCCAACGCACCCATGGATGCCTCTCACTACGCTTGCATCGTTTCTAGAGCATCACCCAGCACTGCCTTCTGAGACGGCCTGCTCTCAGTGGAGTGTCCGCTCAGCACCAAGTTCCTCCCCCTCATTGTGTGTAACGCCAGACTGTTTGTTTTTATGGCCCAGTGGTGTTCCAGAGGATGGGGGTGCCACGTGGGTGCGTTCAGCACCCGTGGAAGGAAATCGGCGTGCTTTCCCGCTTTGGGCTGCCCAAGCCCAAACAAAGCTGCTGCCGACACTCAGGCATGGGTTGCGTGGCCGGATGGCGTCAATCCTCTAGGGGATATACACCAGACTGGCACTGCGAAATCATGTCTGCTTCACATTTAACTGTACGTGAAATGGCCAAACTATTTTTCAGAGTGCCTCTCCAAGTTGGCATCCCCACCAGCGATGTGTGAGTGTCCGTGTGCCTCCCTACCCTCCCCGGCGCTCCGCATCGTGTTTTAGCTCTGCCCTTCTGATGAGTGTGTTGTGGGACCTAATCTTGACCGTGAGTTGCCTGTCCCTATTGGGTAATGATGTCCTGCCCATGTGCTTATTTGCCATATGTATATCCTCTTTGTGAATTGTCTTTTCAGGTCTTCTGTCAATTTCAAAATTAGGTTGCTTGTTTTTTGAGTTTTGAGAATTAGATGTTTTGGATTCAAGTCCTCATTTGGATACATGGTTTGCAAATATCTTCTCTTACTCTGTGGCCTGTCTTTTCATTCATTTCATTTCAATTCTGAGCTGCTTTTATGGACCTGTGGTTAGTGCCACTTGTAAGGACTCCTCATCTAACCCCAGGTTCCCAAAGATTTTCTCCTATGTTTTCTTCAGACAGTTCTTTGGTTTTCCATTTTGTTTTTAGACCTATGACTTGAGTTCGTGGGCATTTTTTAATCCTCCCAAGTGCCTTGCAGCTATTGATGGTAGGTTTTTCTGTACAATCTACGGATGGTATCTTCCCTGTGCCCCTTGTCATTTAGCAGTGTTCACTTAGCACCCCCCCCCCATCACAGTGGCCTCCCTCGGACTCTCCTGATCATTGCGAGAAGCATGCCATCAGACTGTTTCATCTCATTCCCAGGGCTGGGGCTGGAAAAATCTCTCTGTTCGCCTACAGAAAACATTCATAATTCCTCATCTTTTTTTTTCTTATTGCACCTTATACTAAAATGCTGGTCTTGCTCAGAGTTGTTTCCTCCACATCACAACAGAAAATCCTGAACCCGATTATCTCTCTCCAGATAGAGTACCCTAAAGATGGAGGACAGGTACCCGAACATTTTGTATTATGACTGCTTTATCAAAGACTTTGGGCAGAGGTGATGAGTTCTGCCTTTATTCATTATGGAGGTGACTATGTTCCCTTATTTTCTTCTCCGTCACCAAATGAATATTTTCTTTTTTGCTATACTTGGTCCTTTTTTTTAAAAGGTAAACCATTTTCATAACAGAAAATATCTCATGTACAAGAGTACACATCAAGCAGCGGGGGGGGGCAAAACACCCAAGCCACAGCACGACCGCCCCTCTGAGAGGCCACACGCCTCCTCTACGTCAGTTCTCACCTGCCTTCTCGGCATTTGTAGTGGCAAGTGCAAGTGCTACTGGCTTCTCTGGCTGCAGCCTGCCGTGCAGGTAGCTCTCGCCACTCCCGCCCCCACCCTTCTATCCATCCACGCAGGCAATTTCAACCAAATGCCCAGGAACTGAAGCCACAGGCTCTGGGCAGGACGTAGACCTCGCCCCCCACACAAGGGTACAGTGGCACAACTTTTTTGAAAAGCAAATTGGGAGTGCAGTCTGTCCGTCAAAATCTCAAAAAGTTCCCACCCTCCGGGGCCCAGTAATACTGCCTCTGGAGTCCTTCCTAAGAAAACAAGGAAAAAATAGCAGGCAAAGACTTTTAGGCACAAAAATATATGTTACATCATGATTTATAATCACACGGGTATCAACTTCAATATTCAGAAGGGGATGGTTTAGTAAATGCATTTGAAGAATACTGCTGCCTCAATTAAACTTCAAAAAGTATGTTTATAAAGACCTTTTACTGCCAGGGGAAGATGCTCACGATGCGTTAGGGTGAGAGAGTGGGCCCCCAACCGTGCACACAGTGCAGGCTCGGCTCCTTCATGAAGCAGTAACGTTCAGCCCAGGGAGCCCCGGGCACTAGCTATACTCTCTCCCGGTGGGTTACAGGGGATTATCACTCCTTACCTAAGCCTGGCTGTCTTTTCCCAGTTTTCTACAATGAACACAAGTTACTTTTATAACTAAAAAAAAGAAAAATTTATTTAAGGATTTAAAAAGTTACATACAAGCCAGGGCCAGTGGATGATCTTGTCCAGTCTTAAGGCAATGAATATAAACTGCAGGATGTTGACAGAACACAGTATTTCTAACTAAAAATGAAAAGAAGATCAGTTAAACAAAGTAAAAGTTATATTCAATACTGCAATTATTTGACTAACACGCTAAAAGGCAATGCAAATTATAATTAACGGTAAAAGTTTTATGAAGTTATAGTTGGACCTCTTGATTTTCTGCACCAGAGGAGCAAAGCAATAACCCAGCGGCCGCAAGAAGCCTACCTGCCGGTCTCCTGCCTCGTCCCCTCTGCTTAGCGGCCGCCCAGCCCTTTATGCTGTCAAACAATAACCTCGTTTCCAGGCTGGCCAAGTAGAGGCAATCCGTGGCAGATGCTGCCAGCGTCCTTCCCGCCCCTACCCACAGCCACCCTATTCCATACCTGCACTTGTTTCTTGTACCCACGGTTCAGCTTCCCACCCTTCCTTTCTGGCTCTTCAAGGAGGACCGTGTCACATCAAGACATCAATTACAGATTCTTTACTGCATCAGAAACCCCTCCTGTTCTACCGATCCCACCCAGAAGCACAGAAACAAGTTCAACTCATTCCCACTAAACACAAAAGAACCCCAAGACCAAATGAGCCCAACCCTCACCGGAGCCAGTACCCCTCCCGGCTCTAGCACTCTGCTACCATCACGCTCTATGAGACAGTGTGCATGCGCCAGCCCCGTGGCCTGCCCTGCCGTTCCGAGCTCTCAGCACCGTGATCCGGCCTCCAGCCCTGACCCCTGCCAACTGCTCTGTCAAGGTCATCAGTAACCTCTACAGCATCAGACCACCCGTGTCGGATCATCCTACAGGGTGTCCGTGTAGCATCTCTTCCCAGGAGCCCAGCATAGTCTCGCCCTCCTCCTGCTGCTCTCGCAGCTCCTCTTCGGTCTCCTCCTCTCCTTGAACCCTGATGCCCCCGCCAGAGCCTTCAACTTGGTCTTCTGTCCCCACTAGAGAGACACGGACACGAACACACGGGCCTTCACTCGCTCACCGGGCGGTCCACAGCCCCGGCTCCGGTGACCTCCTACTGGCCGTTTCAGCCATCTCTGCCTCTGACCCAGCCTTCCCTGGGTAGTACCAGGGCCCAGACCCAGCTCTCCTAGAGATGCCTCGGCCACAGCCAGTCCCAGCCTGAGCCCATGAGCCCCTCACACCTTTACACCTTTACCCCGCTCACCCTTCCAGAGCCTCCCGCCTTGCTGATGGGCACCACAGCGGCCCGGGGACCGGAGCCACAGCGCCAGCAAGCACCCTGTACTCCTTGTCCCACTCTTGCATGTTCAGCCCATGCCCTGTCCTCTCTACCACGCCAACGACCACTGCCTCATCGGGCCTTTGTCCTCACCAGCCACCCCCGCAGGGCCTCCAAAGGCCTCCCGACCAGCCTCCCAGCTTCCGGAGGCTGTCTGCTCCCAAACACCCCCCAGGCCTTCTTCCTTCTGGCGGCTCTTCCCTGGTTTGCCATTGCCTACAAAATGAAAATCACAGGAAGCTGTTTCACCCGGCCCAGAGCATCCCCAAAGTGCTCTGTTTACAGGGCATTTTTGCGAGGGAGCAATTCTTTCCTAGGCCTCTGGGCTGAAAGAAATCCTTAACAGTTCCACTGGGTCAAGTAATTAGATCAAAACTTAGTATTTATGCCCTAAGTAGCCATCTAAAAAAATGATAACTCCCATAAATCAAAAGGAAAATATGATCGTATCTCACTGCTAAAAGCGCACGCAGCTAGCCCCCACGAGGGCATGTGCCTGTGGGCGCAGCGCCGCCCCTGAAGACACGGGGCCCTCCTCGGCGGTCCTCCAGCCAGAGCTTTGCAGGGCGCCACCTTCTCACAGCAACTGCCAACGACCCAGCTTCTTCTCCATTATATTCAAAACGAATGGCGGGTGACCTAATAATAAACCGCTCAGAATCACTGCTGTTCCCTCAGAAACGTCCGCTGTCCGTGGTGGCCCAGGCGTCGCCAGGCGCCCCGGGGCAGCTCAGCGCGGGCTCTGAGGACGGACCGTCTGGCCCCTACTCGGCCCCGTTCCTCTCTACAGCCTTCCTTTCCCCAACTCCCACCTTTCCACTTCATGCTCCAGGTGGTGGTTTTTTTTTAATTGTGGCAATATATGCACCACAGAAAGCCTCCCGGCTTAACGCCCTTCAGCCGTAGAGGTCAGCGGCACCGACCGTCCACACCGCTCCGCGCCTGGCACCAACATCCACCTCCAGAAGTCTCCGCATCTTGCAGCACTGTGCTCCAGTCACACCGGAGTGACCAGCGTCCACTCCGCATGGTGGACCTTCTCCTGCCCCTGTGCCTTTGCATGTGGGAGTCCCTCTGCCTGGAAAATACCAGCCCCTTCCCCACCAGTATGGGCTCCCTGACAAATCCCGCTCTCCCCTCGTGTCTCCGGGCAAACCTATCCCCAGTCTTCCCCAGCAAGCGTAGTACTCTTCCTCCTGGGGCACAAACAGCCAGACGGAGCTCAACTCCTCACATGCGGTTTCCTCCCCTGAGTAGGAACACCTACTTTGACTACATGAATGACTGACTTTTTGTAACTCCGCATTAGGAAGGTATGCCCAGTGTGGCCCCAGCTCTTACATATACTTTAACTTCGTAAGAGACAAAGTTCCATATCTTTACACGTATCTTAAACTTCCTCTCCTCAGTCCCTGTCCAACTACATTTAGATGGCGCTCTCGGTGCTTTTTGACCTGGGCGACACGGGCCCTGCCCCAGGAAGGGGCGCCCCTGGCTCTCTCACACACTCGGGGGAGAAGCTCTCCACCAGCATTTAGTCGGCAGGGGTCAGGCAGAAGTGTCCTGCAAGGCACGAGACAGCCCGGTTCGACGGAACATCTGCCACCCACGAGGCCGACAGCACACGCCCCCCCTCACTGAGAAATGCTGAGCCAACAGGGACTATCTGGAAGGTGTGATCGCAATGATTCTGTTTAACGTAGCCTTCTGCACGGGAACGGTAAAGCCTGGCCTTACCTCACGTGCACAGGCAGTCGAGAAGCCATGCAAAGCGACAGGGGCATAAAGGAGAACAGTGAGGGTGGCGGGGAGGAAACGGCGCCTTTGACTGGCACACACATACAGATTCAGGCGACGCTGGCAAAGGAGTCTGGAGCCAGCATCGAAATGTAAGTTCGGCCGCGTGCAGGAAGCAACAGCACGGAAGTGCAGCGGAGGCAAGATCAGCCGCAGCGCGGCTCACAAGTGTGCACAGCGAGGACACACCCAAGCCTAGAATCCTAAGCGGCAACAACAGAGCCAAAGCAGAGGGCGCCGGTCTAGTCAAAGGCCCGGGAGTGTCAAGAGGCATAGCGTGGCTGGTGGCCAGAAAAAAAGGACCGAAGGGCCCACTGGATCTGGTCGGTGTCCAGCAGGTGGGGAGCTGAGCAGGGAGCCGAGGTCAGAAGGGCTCTGCTGGAGGGAGCCTTTCTGTGAATGAAGACACAGGCACAAGAGCCAAACAGAGGGCTGAGAAGCTTTTGCTGCTGTCGTTTGGCTTTCTCTTTCAGATGAGGGTGCCCAAGTTATCAGACAGAGTGTAGAGAGCACAGGAGCAGACGTAGGAGGACCCACAGGGGGCCAGAGGCCAGGCAGGAAGGAGGAGCACCGGGGCGGGGCCAACAGGTGCCAGGTTGCCTGGGGGCAAGGAGGGTCTCTGTGCTTCCCAACCTTGCTCTCGTGACTGTCACCCAGGGAAACTTTCAGACATCTTCCTCCTAATTGTACCTCCTCATGAAGCATTCCTCCCCCTGGAAAGCAGCCAGAGGGGCCCTGCGGACAAGTGGCCGAGTGGTGGAAGGCTGGGGGGAGGGCAGGGGCGGGAAAGGGGGTCCTTGCATCTGCAGAGGACTTTGGGCCCTTGGCCTCAATACGGTTCAGAGGGCAGGCTCTGGAGTTGGGCTGATGGAGGCAGGATCCTGGCCCTGGCCCTGGCCCTGCCCCTGAACCAGCGGCCAGGAACAAATCCCTTCCCCTGTCACAAAACAAGGGCGGCCGCTGTATCTGCTTGGTGGGGTCACCGTGCACCTCCGAGGACCCTACCGCGGACCAGCCTGGCGCACAGTGAGTGCTCAGTAAATGTGACCTGCGCTCACTTTCCATACTAGTATTAGTGCTGCTCGCACTGCTTGTGTATTCAGCCCTGTCTCCTCTATGTCCCTATGTCGAGGCACTAGAGGCTTGAAGCCAAGAGAGAGCAGATGAAGCCCCAGACCCCCGGGCTCTGTGGGGGCGTGGCACTTGCTCTGCAGGGGCCCGTTTGCCAGGCCTACACAGGACTGCTTATTGGCTCAGGCACAAGTCTAGGTATTGCTGCGAAAGGACTGCCTTTCAGTAAAGAAGATTATCCTCAATACTGTGGGTGGTTTGATCCAATGAGTTGGAGGGCCTGATGTTTCCCAGAGAGAACGAAATTCTGTCTCAAGATGACAGCGTCAACTCCAGCTGCCCGATGAATTTCTGACGCATCAGGCCCCCAAGCTTCTTAAGATTAACCAACCATGCTCTCTCACTTCCCTTCCCTTTCTTCCTTCCTTCCTCCCTTCTCCCTTTCCCCACCTCTCCCGTGGGCTCTTTTTCTCAGGAGAAGCCTGACCAACACAGGCGGCTAGGGAAAGCCATGAAGCTGGATGGAGCACAGGGCCTGGGCGGCGAAACCTGCCTTCTAAGTCCAGAAAGAGAACCATGATTATTTCCTCAGCTTTTGTCTCCTTACAGGCCATAATCTAGAGTTAATGACTAATCTCTTCCTAACAAACAGCAAGAAATCTACACTACAGTAACGGACCAAAAGATTTTACTTTTTAAAACATTCTTAAATATATGAAATCTCACCTCCAGTGACCTGTCATGTCGAAAGCCCCAGACACAAGCTGCAACGGACACCGGGGAGACAAAGAACAGCGGCATGAAGACAAGAAGCCAGAAATGGCTTCCTCTTTCAATCCTGTCACAGACCAGAACTTCAAACATCAACAGGAGCAAGTGGATGCCCACTGCAATTAACATGGCTTTAAACTCCACACATGTTTCTCCTTCTGCTCTAAAAAGGGACATTAGAAGAAGAAAAATCCTCAGTTCAGAATATCAGAAACAGGCAGGTAGCCTAGGACAAACACCTGCTTAACGTTAATACTATGAGGGGTATTTATACACTGGACAAAAAGAAAAGGAAGTTAGGGAGAAAGCGAACTTAAACGTAATCTTTAAAGGCAATCTTTCAAATGTCAAAGAATTACTTACTACGTGATGGTAAATGAACATTAAAACCAAACCAAAGTTTTAACTGGATAATGACATCCTCAGAAGTAACAGCCAGGAAACATAAATGTTTTGTTCATGACTTTGAATTCAACTACTTCCAAGATGACTCAAGCTGACTGCTTCTACTACTAAAAATGGACAAATAATCCCTTAAAATTCCATGACCCTCATCTCTCAATGAATTAAAAACCATGTAAATCACATTTCATGCAATACTATAAAAATAACTAGCTTTTTAAATAAGTGCAGGTTATAATTCAAGAAAACACAGTATCTACTGTTAGGTGCTATTTAAAAACGCCAATAAAATTATGAATGACTTTTTATTTTCCCTTCTGTTCCATGAGGATGAACACCTGCAGATGAAAGAGAAGGAAGAGCAGTGAAAACTTTTTAAACAAAATCAGTTTAATTAGTTGTTTAATTATCATGCAGGAATTTATCAGATTAACAACTGGAAAATAATTAGGCCATTAATCAGGAAAATGCTTAAAAATGCATTTGGAAAGGGGCGCCTGGGTGGCTCAGTTGGTTAAGCAACTGCCTTCGGCTAAGGTCATGATCCCGAGACCCAGCATCGAGCCCCACATCAGGCTCCCTGCTCGGCGGGAAGCCTGCTTCTCCCTCTCTCACTCCCCTTGCTTGTGTTCCCTCTTTGGCTGTGTTTCTCTGTATCGAATAAATAAATAAAATATTTATTAAAAAAGGCATTTGGAAGGCCTATAGTGTTTCATTCAAAATACAGATAAACATTTTATGATGTATATTCTTGGTGAGAAATACACCTGGGGTGAGGACACAGAAGAAATGAAGCCAGTGGGCTCCCATATAGGACCCAGCAACACTCCGCGGGAGAATGGGCACACCCAGTGACCACGCCTGCACGCTCACTACATTCAACCACACACACACATACACACAGTTCCTTTCCTTACTCTAAAAAATCTTAAATTAAACCAACAGGGCAAAGCTCAAATAGCTTCTTAGTATCCATTAGTGGAACCTAAAATGTTTAGTTATTTAACTTTTCATTCTTTGTGTCATAAGTATTAGCCATCTGAAAATATTTCATAAAAAAGAAAAGATTTGCCAGCTGCACAGGTAATCTTAAAAAACAAAAAGGGAAGTCTAAGGACTTTAAAACAGCTACACACAAATGTGCCCCATCCGTCAAGGCTCACTGTACGACTATTTTAAAGTTCTTAGATATGCATGTGGCAATGTATGTGACATGGATTAAATCTTATTTTTAAAGCTACTCAAGATCGAAATACCTGCACTTCTCCCACGGGAGCAGCTGCACGTGCCCCGCCTGCCCACTGGGCACTCCTTCCCTCCCCATCTTCCTGCTGGAGGCTGAGAATAGCCCTTCAAGTTCCCCTTTTCCTTTTCTCAAGTGCCAGCCTCTGTGGGGGGAAGGGACTCCTCAGGTCCCAGCAGCACTACGCTGCACACCAGAGCTGAGCCAACTCCAGGAACCTCAACGACCTGAGGTAGCTGAGGAGAAAGGCACAGAGGGGTTGAAGGTAAACCACCCCTCTGCCAGGCCCCCAAAGGCTCTGCTCTCCTTCACAGCATCTGGGCCTCCTCTTTCCCTGGCTCAGTGACTCACTGTTTCCTGGCCATGCTACCCCCCCGATCAATACATATACTGCTAACAGTCCTAAAACCCCAGGACTAGGAGACTGGGACAAGGGGAACCCCAATTCCAGGACTGAACAGGAGACAGACAGATCCCAGACGACCAAAGCCAGGCTTCTGTTTTATAGAAGTGCTCCTGCAAACATGATAGTTTTATGCTTCCTAGCCTAGCACGGTGCAACAGTTCGATATTTTGGGCGCATTTTAGATTACACTGGCTTTTGTGGGCTGGCTAGGATCTTAAACACCCCAGATGACACTGCTTTTATTTAAAAATGCATATTAAACCCCTAATCTTTAAAAAACTTGGAACAAAACTCAGTTTGCCTACATTATAGTTCCTATATAACCCCAAACAGGCAGAAAAAAAATAGTCCTTACTTAATCAAAAGTAAAAAAATGAGACAGTGCTCCCTTGGGGTAGAGACCAATGAGTTTTATAAAGCAGTATTACCGATATTGGGGATTTCGTGCCCAGACTCCGGTTCCAACTGAGGCTCCAACAATGACCATCAACTTCCACAGCCATATTGGAGCAAAGACAGCCCAGTAACTCCACTGAATGATGCCATCCAGACGAAGGGCCAGCAGCACAGAGAACAGCAGGAGACAGGCATAGATGAGGAATTTACTAGGAGAAAAGTAAAACAATTAAAGAAGACTCACTTTTACAAATACGTGATACTGGGGCGCCCAGGTGGCTCAGTCATTAAGCATCTGCCTCTGGCTCAGGTCATGGTCCCGGAGTCCCGGGATCGAGCCCTGCATGGGGCTCCCTGCTCAGCGGGACGCCTGCTTCTCCCTCTCTCACTTCCCCTGCTTGTGTTCCCTCTCTAGCTGTGTTTCTCTCTGTCAAATAAATAAAATCATTAAAAAAACACAAATAATGATTTTAGAAGGGGATATTATGAACTGTATGCAAGTAAATTTCTTGAAAGAAAGACATTATCAAAGTTCACAAAAGAATAAATACTTTAGCATTCCTGTATCTATTACATAAAATAAAATTGTAGTTAAAATCCTTCTCATGAAGAAAATGTCAGGCTCTGAAAAAATCTATCAAATACATAAATAAAAAAATACTACCAACTTTGCACAAATTCTTACAGAACAGATGAGAGGGGGGATATTCCCCAATTTATTTTATGGGGCCAGCATTATTACCCTGATACCAAAACCTGACCAAGAAAGAAAACTATAAACGAATACCCCTCATGAACACAGATGCAAAAACCCTTTAAAAATTATCTAATTGAGGATGCCTGGGTGGCTCAGTTGGTTAAGCAAATGCCTTCAGCTCAGGTAATGATCCTGGAGTCCCAGGATCAAGTCCCACATCGGGTTCCAGCTCTGCAGGGAGTCTGCTTCTCCCCCTGACCTTCTCCCCTCTCATGCTCTCTCTCACTCACTCTCTCTCTCAAATAAATACATAAAATTTTAAACAATTATCAAATTGAATCCAGCAATATATAAAAAGGATGCTATAGTATGGCCAAGTGTGGTTTAGTCGGGATTGTAAGCTTGGCTTAACATTTGAAACCAATAATGTAATTCACTGTATTATAACATAATGGGGAAAAACATGATTATCTCAATAGTTTCAGAAAAAGCATTTAACGTAACTCACTACCCATTCAAGATAAAAGCTGTAAACAAATTAGGAATAGAAGGGTATCTATGAAAATAATATTTAATGGTGTGCGACTAAATACGTTCCCTATGGAGACAAGGCAAAAAGGCAAAGTACCTGCACTTCAATAACATGTATTCAACACTGTACTGGAGGTCCTAGCCCTAACAATAACAAAAAGAAATAAAATAACAAAAAAGAAATAAAAGCAACAAAGAATCGAAAGGGAGGAGTAAATCTGATATTTGCAGATAACAGGACTATTTATGTAGAAAACTCTAGCTAATCTACCCCCCAAAAAACTATTTCCAAACCAAATAAATGAGTTAGCAAAGCTGCAGGGACACAAGGTAAATGCACACACACAAAAATTACTGTATTTCTTTATGGAACAACGAAAAATTGGGCAGAGTTTTTTTTTTTTTAAACTATCATTTATTGCAATTTTCCTATAAATCTAAAATTATTCCAAAATTAAAAGTTCAAGAAAAACTGCCATTTACAAACATCAAAATATGAAATACTGAAATAAATGTAACAAAATATGTGCAACACATGTACACTGAAACCTACCAAACACTATGGAGAAAAAGTGAAGATCTCAATAAACTGAGATATATACCATGTTTCTAGACTACAGAATTCAATACTGTTAAGATTTACATACTCTGTGTATTACCTTCCTATGGTTGCTATAACAAACCACCACCAACTTGGTGGCTTAAAATAATAGACATTTATTCTCTTCTAGTTCTGGAGGTCAGAGGTCCAAAATAGATTTCACTATTTTCACTAACGTGTCAGCAGGGCCCACTCCCTTCCAGAGACCTGAGGGAGAATCCATTCTCTTGCCTTTTTCAGTTTCTATAAACTATATTCCTTGCACTCCTTAGGCCCCTTCCTCCATCATCAGAACCAGCAGTGTATCTTCAAATCTTTTTCTATGCTCACATCACATTGCCTTCTTGTGTTAATAGTAGATCCTTCTGCTTCCTTTTTATATGGCAACCCATGACTGCATTTAGGAACCACCTAGATAATCCTAGATACTGTCCCCAGCTCAAGATCTTTAACTTAATCACATATTTTATGACAAAAGCTAATATTCACCTTTTTACCACAGAAGGTAATATGCACAAATTCCATGGACTAGGAAGTGCTTATCTTTGCCAGCCATTATTTAGCCTTCCACACTCATCAAATTATTCTAAAGATTCAACACAATTCCAGTGAAAATCCCTTTGTAGAAGTTGTCACAGTGATTCTAAAAGTTAGGTGAAAATAAAAGGACCCATAATGGGCAAAATAACTGTGAGGAAAAAAAAAGTTGGAGAATCTATACTACATGCTTTCAAGGCTTATTATAAAGTTACAGTACCGAAGACAATGTGGTATTAGCCACATTCTTTGGCTATTCTATGGCCCAGCAATCCCATGCCTAGGTATTTGCTTAAGAAAACGAAAAGTGTATGTCCACACAAAGACTTGTATTCAAATGTTCAAAGCAGCTCTATCTGTAATAGCCACCAGCACCAACCCAAATGTCCATCAAATGCAAACATTTAAACCAACTGTACTATACCTGTTCAATGAAATACTGATCAGCAGTAAAAGGAACAAAGTAGGGATGCATGCAACAACACGCATAAATTCCAAATGCACTATGCTAAGTGAAATAACTCAAACTGAAAATAAAACATCCCGTACGTATGACTCCATTTAGTCAATGGTCTAGGAAAGGCAAAAGTGTAGATATAGAAAATCTGTGTGGTTACCAGTGGTTGTGTAGGAGGAAATAGCTGACTAGGAAAGGACATGAGGGAATTGTTTTTGCAGTGATGGAACCGTGCTATACCTAGATCTTTGGGTGGTGGTTACACCAATAGATGGATTTATCAAAACACGGAGGGATGGGTGCCTGGGTGGCTCAGTCGTTAAGCGTCTGCCTTCGGCTCAGGTCGTGATCCCAGGGTCCTGGGATCGAGTCCCACATTGGGCTGCCTGCTCAGCGGGGAGTGTGCTTCTCCCTCTCCCACTCCCCCTGCTTATGTTCCCTCTCTTGCTGTGTCTCTCTGTCAAATGAATAAATAAAATCTTTAAAACAAAACAAAAAACCGCAGAGGGCTGTGCACTAAAAAAGGGTAAATTTACTGCATGTAAAACATACTTCAATAAACCTGGCCTATCTATTGATCTACCTGTGTGTACACAGCCACCTCCCAGCTGACATTTACGGGACGTTTATGACGTCAAGACTGCGCTGCTTTTCATGCACTACCTCACTTCAGCCTCAGAGCCACACCTGCGACGGAGGCACCTTCACTGCTCCCACTTCATGGGTGAGGAACGAAGGCTCAGATGTTAAGTAACCTGTCCAAGCAGCTAGCAGTTCACAGAGCTGGATTCGTGCTAAGATCTGTTTGACATTTGACCCCAAAGTCCTTCCAATACCGACATTATACTAATAATTCAGCATTCCAGAAAAGCATCTAGAGAGGACACGTACTAAGAATTAACAAGGATTTCCAGTGGGGAGGCTTAAGGACTGTCTTTACATTCTTATGACCAATTTTTTTTAAGGCACACGTACTGTACTTGCATTATGAAAAAAATGTAAGAAACTTCAACTGGAAAAAGTGGGGAGGCTGTAAGGAGATGGGACCTACAGAAGTCAGCTCAGAAGCAGACCTCCAAGAAGATAAACCACAGTGGCAGGGCCATCAGATTTGGAAAGGTTGCTAACTAGAATATATGTACTGCCTTTTTGTGCCACAGTATTCTTATCTATTTATAGATTTATCAGAGTAATATGTACCTCATAAGGTGGTTGTAAGTACAAAATAATGAATACAAAAAATGCTTTGTGTAAAGCACTACATTAGTGGGTCTCAAAATTTCTTGTATCAGGACTCCTTTACACTCTTAAAAATTACTGAGGAACTCAAAGAGGTTTGTTTATATGGGTATACCTATTACTATTTACTGTATCAGAGTCCGAAACTATTTTTGAAATATTTATGAATTCATTTAAAAATAACAATAAAGTCACTATATGTTAACATAAGTAATGTAATTTTAATAAAAAAATCATTTTCCAAGCTTCATAAAAGACACCTATGTTTTAATATCTACATCTGCATTTATTCTGTTGCAATGTGTTGTTTTGGTTCAAGCGTATGAAGAAAATCTGGCTTCACAGAGATTTGTAGTTGGAAAAGAACTGAGTATTTTAATAGCTCTTTCAGATAATGGTGGATATTCTTCTTTGACAGGGTACCAAAAGTCAGCCCGTGGTAGTTTCCTGAAGGTTAACTGTGATGTGGAATCTGAAACCCTAGCACTGAACTTTTTGTTGTCTGCTATATTAAAATCCATTGGTCTCTCTGGCACTTCCAAGAAAAGTTTTTTATCCCTGCATAATTATAATACCATGTAGGCAGAGTGAAAAATATTAGTTCACTGAGTAATAAAGATCTTTCAAATGCTGACACATTTCACTATACAAAGGCAACAAACCATATTAGTTATTGTCAGAACAATTGACAACCCATTTCGTCAGAAATATGTAAGTATGGGGAGGCTGTCAAGTTCATGGGGTAGAAAAAACTTTTCAAAAATTCTGATTTTCCCTTGAAAGCTCAAATGTTACTGTTCGCAAAATCACCATCAGTTGTTTTTCCTGTTGAAAACATTAAAGGCACTCCAACAACAGTTTTTTACATTTTAAGTTAGATTTGTGCTTATTCTTAAGTTAGATTTGTATCAGTGCTGTTATTTCCAAGTTACAGGTTCACTTGGATTTGCAAGAAAAATGTCTGCCAAGTGACCTAATACGAGCAGCCATGGTCTTGTCTGTGAGTTGTTCTTCTGGGTAAAAACGCTGTGTCCTGAAAAAAGGCAGCTTGCAGCCCAGGCACACAAGTGGGGTTTTTGTTGTTGCTGCTGTCCTTGAAGTAATCTCGGCACCCAACACCGGGCTTGAACTTCTTACAATGGGGAGCTCCAGGGGCCAGCTCTACTGACTGCGCTAGCCTGGCGCCCCCTTGAGCTGCCCCCCGCACTTCCGCATGCAGCCCACCGCCTTGCTGCCTCTTCCTGCTCGGTCACAGACTATTAAAATGGATGTACATTCAAAGGTCAATATTGAGTGAGACTGGTTTCTTTTTCTGCTGTCTTAAGGACATCCTTATGAGAAGCTGGGTTTTGTTTGTTTGTTTGTTTGGCTGCAAGCACATCGCAGCAAAGAAGCCAGTGCCTCCTACAGCAGTTCCGCATCGCCAGCCTGATCTGTGCTCTGGGGGCAGTGGGCAGGGGCTAACCCAGCACTGCTTCTGTACCATCAGTGAAAATGGCAACGCAGAGAGAAGCGAAGGACATCGTAGTATTATGAAAACAGTCGTGGCCTTGCAGAGCCCTAGAAAAGTTCTCAAGTGCCGCCCAACAAGGGGTCTGTGAAAAATGGTTTGATAACTGCTGCACTGAATACATGTTAGTTATGATCGTCAATGCTCAAAACCAAGCAAGGCTTTTATGAGCTGCTACAAAGACAAAGAGAGCTACCACTGAAAGAGGCCAAGGTAAGAATGACCCCACCGCTAGACTCTGGAGAAGAAAAAGGTTTTAGGGGGATGCACGAGCTAATAGAAATGGAGTGATCACCACAGAGAAAAGATTCCGCAGAGGCAACTTTTTCTCTCTGAAAAGCCCAGGGGGCAGGGAGAGTGCAAAAACTAGAAAACCAGAACCAATCTGTCAACCAAAGCCTATGGCTACACATATCATTACCAGAGACAACAGACTTGAAAACAGACAATTAAGAAAAAAAAAGTGCATTAGAACATGAACAAATGCCACGACAATGGTAAACATAGGATTCATAGGTAAATTAACTCATACATACAGGCAAAATTTTTCTAAAGGATTTTCAAACTATAAACAAAAAATAGATGAGGTGCAGGGAGAGTAAACCCTCTGAGCTAAATTCATGGTCTTCCCTAAAAGAGAGTTTTTTTTAAATTTAATTGAAGAAAAAGTAGAAATAATGAAAATAAAAGTACTAAAACATTTAAAACGTTGGGAAAGTGATCACTTTATAATTTTTGATGTAATTTAAAAGGAAATTAAGAGTTCTGGGTCTATTACATGAAAAACGAAAACCAGAAACAAGATGAACTTGTAAGAGGGCAGATAATAATACAAAAACATAATTTCTACTTCAAATACTGGGGTTGAAAAATTATAAACATGATGAAATGTTCTTGTATTACTCTCCTATTGCTGTCATACAAAGTTACCACCAACCCTGTGGCTTAAAAAGCATAAACTCATTATCTCTACTGTTCCAGACATCAAACATCTGAAATGGTTCTTTCACTGGGCTAAAATCAAGGTGCTGTCAGAGCTGTGATCCTTCCAGAGGCTCTAGGAGAGACTGTTTCCCTGCCTGACCAGCATCTAGGGGCCACCTTGTAGCCCCCTTGGCTCATGGTCCCTTGCTACAGTTTCAAAGCCAGGATGGGAGAGTCCAGTCCTCCTTATAGAGACTCACTCTGACCTCCTCTTCTGTCCTCCCTCTTCTACATTTAAGACTTGTGATTATCTGCCTTGCCAGGAAATCCAGAATAATCTCCCTATTTTCAGGTCAGCTGATTAGCAACCTTAATTCCATCTGCTACATTAATTCCTCTTTGCCACGTAAAGGAATATATTCCTAGGTTCCTAGAATTAGGATGTAGGTATATTTGGGGGAATCATTATTCTGCCTACCAGAGACCTAAAATAAGAAAGTTCACTTCCTGGATTAAAAAGTAAAATCTAAATCTGATGCATTCAAGAGTCACATCTGCAACCGATATCAAAAGTGAAACAAACCACAAGAAAGTACTGGACAAAAGTTTTATCATGTTTGGGTAAGGACGAGAGCAGCAGTTTACCAGTATAGTAATTTGGTAGATCTCAAAGATAAACTATTAAAATACTAAAATGACTAACAGTAAAGACTAGCAACATGGCCATAGAAGATGGTAATAATCTGACCATTTTTCTATTAAGAATATACAGAAATATTTTCACTGTGGGATTCTACATGCTACTATTAAATAGTCACAGATAAAGCAGACCAAATTCCTAAGAAAACTATGGAAATGAACAGTACAATAGACAAAAAATAGCATGGTTCTATAGAGAGAGTCAAGCAGCAGGACAAAAGTGCTTTCATTACATACATACATACAGATTTTTTCCAGATGGGGGAGAAAAAGGATCACGGGCACTTATAACACAAAACACACAAATCCAAAGTGGGCACATAATGTGATGAGCGCAGGGTATTGTAGGGAACAGATGAACCACACTAAATTCTACCCCTGAAACTAGTAGTACACTCTATGTTAACTACCTTCAATTTAAATAAAGTCTTTAAAAAATTCAATTCAATTAAAAAACTGAGTACCTTCAAAGTATGGAATGTATAAAAATGAGAAAGGAAGTCTTTGCCCTGAAGTTGCTCAAAGACTAACAGGAACAGAGGGAGGTAATCTATCAACATGTTATCATTGTACACCAGTACATGGCAAATTGGAGGTGGGATTTGGGCAGTGGGTTGAGGACAGGGAACGCCAGAAAAAGCGGTAAGATCGTTCAAAGTATGAAACAGTTTTGTTGTACCCAACTGCACTAGAACACTACAGAGTAAATTCTGTAAATCTTGGGGGGTGGGGAGCTAGGCAGACAGTAGGAAAGGCACCAGACAAAATAAGGGGAAAGTACGCTGGGGTAACAAGGTAGGGGGATTTGAATATTAAGGTAAAGTCCTTGGAATCTATAAATCGGCAATGGGGAGCCAGTGAAGATTTTCTGAGCAAAAGAAGGGTACAAAAGGCATAGAAGAATGTGTAAGGTAGACTGTAACTGGCAGAGACTAGAAGCTGAAGTTCTACACAATTCATAATAAACTGACAACAGTGGATTAAACATTGCCTAACCATATGGATCTCTCTCAATGTTCATTTGTGAAGCAGTGCAGCAGAACTGAAGAGATCATTTTTGCAAGCCTGTCTGAACTTTTGGTTCTTCATTGGCAAAATGGAGATAATACTATCTCTATCAGGTGGTGCTGAGGTAAGAATGAAATAATCAGAAAGCCCCTATTGCAAAGCTTGGCACCAAGCAGGTAATACCCAATAAATGTTCGTTTCCCTCCTTAAGTAACGACTAAATCCATGATGAAACAGAACATTATACTAGAAAATATTTAAGATACTAGTAAAACCCAACTAAAATATCAAAACATCCAGGCTGCTGCCAAAGCAAGACCCAGAGAAAACATATCCACTCCAAAAGTGGAACTAAAAGCAGAAAAGAAAAGAAAGAAAAAAGAGGCAAAGGGAAAACTAGTGAACTAAGCTTCTATCTAAGAAATTTAGGGAGAAAAATACCAAAGGAGCCAAAATATGGAAATAATAAGACTAAAAGCAGAAATATAGATACAAAAGCAGAACCAACCAGTAACACCAACAGCTGGTTCTCTGAAAAAACAAACAACTACAAAGTTGATCCAATAAATTGATATACTCAGAAATTTTAGAAGATGTCCTTTATACACAATTTGTAATTGGGGGAGAAGGAATGGCTACACCAACACATTTGAGAACCAAGTAAAAAAGATAACTTACATATCAAAGAGGGAATTCCAAATCTGATTGGCAAGCAGAGAATATGATGCAGCAATAACACAGTGACAAGAACATGTATTCTTTAAAAAAGTCGCAAAGCCTAAACTACTTTGAGTCACTTTTCAAGAAACATTTAGACCAGAGTCCAAGTATAAAAATAGACTTTGCTTACTTCTCCACAAACCAGCAAATGGAGGTTCCACTGGATGTTGTGGCATCAACCACTACTTCCTCGATTTCACTTTTCCAATTACACCTTTAAAATGGATGTATTCCACGCTACGAATCTGCAACACTAGCATACGATCACTAAATAGTGTCATAGGGGTCAAACTACAATGAAATGTAGTTTCTGAAATGTGTATGGAACTTTCTTGCTTGAGGCTCAAATTCCCTCTCTCCACTTCACGGGGAAGGGAAGGGAAAGGGACAGAGGGAGGGAGAGAACATACCTAGGAAAGAGATGACTCTGGTATAAAAGTTCTTGTATATGTTTTCTGCAAATTAGAAGAATGCAACTTGGGGCAACTGGCTGGCTCACTCAGTTTAGCATCTGCCTTCAGCTCAGGTCATGCTCTCTAGATCCTAGGATGGAGCCCTGCATCCGGCTCCCTGCTGGACAGGGAGTCTGCTTCTCTCTCTTTCTACCTCTGCACCTCCTCTCTGCTCGTTCTCTCTCTCAAATAAATCAAATCTTTAAAGAGAAAAAAAAAAACAAAAGAATGTAGCTGGATTCAGTTGAGAGCCATCAGTCTTTTCCAGTTAAATGCGGCACGCACGCATGAACGCAACGCATGCACATGTGTGCACACACGTGTGGCACGCACACGTTCTGGGTGACACATCTCTGTGGGCGCCCCTCTGTCTACAGTTTCAGAGAATGGCTCCAACTGACAAACTGCTAACTGACACCCTCCCAAAGTGTTAAAGGGACTGTAGCTCTTACACTGAGCAGAACCTTACTGACAAAATTTAAATTCTTTTAGTGGTGATTTAACTGGTTTTATTTAGATGAAAAGTGTTTAAGAGCATCTAACCAGAAGATGTAGGAAAGCACAAAAGCCCAATAAAAACAAATCACGCTTAAGGAGGACTAGAAGGAGGCCAGGCTGGAAGTTTCTCAGCTGTGCAATTGTGAAGGGAGGGAGTGTCACACTCTCCCTAAGCCTATCTCCTCCTGGGTTTGCTCATACATTAATTTACTAAGATTGGGGGATGTGGAAGCCCTGTGTAAATGATCGATTTTACCTGGGTTTTTTTGCTGCTACTAGTATTCTACAAGAGAAAAGCTGTAACAATCTCACTTGGCAATTGTTTTTCTTACTACTAGGCCATAGCTGACAAAGTATGAATCATTAGATACAAGAGCCTATCTCAAGTTCATTTCAAGGCTTTCACCTTGAATTCTAATACAGGTAACAACCTGTGATCAGGCAAGGCAATTAGAAACCCCAAGCTCAATATTGGGAAGCTTAACTCCTAGAGTTCTAGGAAACCATCTAAAACCCCTCCCACCCACTGTCTCTCCCTCACAACACAGTCTCCAATGGTACATGTCTATTTGTACTCAACATCCGCTCGTTCAGCACATTTACTGAATGCTTCAACATCCTGGACTTCAAAGAGCTCACAGACAAGAAAAATATGTGTGTAATTACCAAGGAATGGGAATGATATTTTTAAAACCAGAAACTGCATTCAAATGGGACTTGCCTCCTTTAAACAGCCCCCCTGGGAGGCAGTGAGCTGATTCCACTTCATTGCTCAAACCACCTTTGGAGCTTCCCCCTGGAATCGCCTTGAGAGCTTGCATTCTGTCCTTCTGAATACCCTCAATGGTGCCAACCCTTCATTGAGAGTGAATTCGATTTTTGGAAATGGCCTAAAGTCGGTCAGAGCCAAGTTTAGTGAATAAGATGTATGCTCAAACTAGGTGGCACTATTTTGGTTCAAAAATGATCCATGATTATAAAGCAATGAGACGGACTTCCTTATATGATTTGTAATCTGACTCCAAAGGAAACTTCAGAGGAGTAACAAGGAATATGAGCCGCGGAACAGGTATATACATATCCCTCTTTCTCCCAAGTAACTTCTTCAAAGGATAACACTCATTTGGATGTGTAAGCTCAGATATAAGGTTTGCTTTGTGTCATCACAACTCATAAATAGAAGGCTCCTTGGGATACTGGGCCCACTGTGTCACGAGCGGGCCTGTCACTAAATGAGACAGGTACCATGGCATGCAGGAATGAGCACAGGCTTCAGGAGACTGACTGACTCACGCGTTAGATCCTGGCCTGGCCCCTTGCTGCCCGTGCGACTTCGGGGAAGTCACAAGCACACCAAGACTCTGTGAAACAAGGCTAATCATCTACCGTGCAGGGTTGTCGCAAAGATCTGAGATAATGCCGAAAGCATGGACACTGTACCCAACCCGTGCTAGGTGTCCCACAAGTCACACCTATTATTAATAACAACTTCAATATAATTGAGAGGTTTTTCTTACTCTAGGTGACGTAAGATGACAAAACAACACATAACCAGACATCTGAGTGGTGGGTGAGTAGTTCCAGAGCAGTACCAACATACGCTCACTACCAGTGGACCTGGAGTGGCTTTAAAAAAAAACAACCACCCAGTTAATATGTAAATGATATCTGCAGTAATCACTCACACTATGGGTACTATTTTTAAATCATATGATATGTGCCACCTGCAGCGCTGCCACCACACTGACCTTTCACCGCTGTCTGAGCATACTGGGCCCTCTTGTGAACCCTGAGCCTTTGCATCCTCTATCCCTCCTAACTCACCTTTCCTGCCCTCTGGTCTGAAAAACCCTACAATTCTATCCTTCAAGATGGAGCCGTGGACCCTTCCCCGACTGCCCTGACACAACTGGTGGCTCTGGCCCTCGTGCTCCCACAGTATTTGGTTCCTGTCTCTGGCATGTCTCTTCCTGTGTTGAATTTTAATTTCTCTTCCCATTTCTGCCTCTCCTGCCAGGCTGGAGGATGGAGAGGAAGTACATCTCACTTATTTTTGTACTGAGAAGACCTAGCATATCTCTTGGCACATAATAGGAATGCAGGAGATGTCTGATGAATGAATGCTTTAAAAATAAATACTTTACAAATGTCTGGTAAAGGCCAGGTAGCTGTCCTTTGTTAACAATTACCAGAAATCACATCCATTTTTTTCCTAAATTCAAGAAAGAGACAAGATAACTTACATAGAATGGTTTTAGAAGTTGCAGCATACGGAACTTTCTAAACGCTACTGAGCTCCTCAGTACTCCACGCTCACATGACAGAACACCCAGAGCAGCATCCCTTCGCCGCAGCGTGGCACACCTGTGGGATGCCCCTCACTGTCAGGAGCTCACTGCGGATGACTCAGAGGGCCTAGCAGAGTTCTCACAGCCTTCCAGTACTGCCTGGCTCCCAGGGCTAGAGGGCCTTCTCCAAGTCAGCAACTCGAGCAAATTAACAGAAAATCTCAAGGCTCCATGGTGTGGCCAGGGTGCTGGCTTAATGCCACCTACTCCAAGATCCCCACCTCCTACCCCAGAATCAGTCTGCCAATTCTGTATACTGCTGATAGTTGCCTACTCTATGAATAAGGCTCCCTCACTATTATGTTAGGAAGCCTCAGGCATTGAGAAAAGGACTTGGTGCATCCAGTGTGGCTGTTTCACTGAGTCTTAACCTGCAACTAAAAAGAAGTTCATGATCAATGTTCTGTGCCAGGTGGAAATAGGCAGAGTAGGTTAGCCGGGAGCCCTGTGTGTCTGAGTGCTGACATTTGGGAATCATTCTCTGTTACTACAGTTTTCCAAAGCTTTGGCAATGCAGCAGTGGGTTCAGACTCACCAAGATCAAAAGGTTGGAAAGGAGAGCTGGAGCCATGGCCCATGCCTTGGGACCCATGAAACCATGACAATGACTATTTTTGTGACACACATAATCCACAAAGTAAAGGCAACCACATTCTGCTTTACTGTCATGGTCTTTCCTGTCTCTTTAATGGAATGGTTGTATTCTTGAGGAGAAAAGATGAGAAGAGGACCAGGCCACAGACCACCAGGAAAGCAGTGATTAGAAGAAGCCATTTTAGATTTCTCCTACAGGCTCTGGAGGGTCATTCATTCATTCATCTGTCCATCCATTCCACAAATATTTAACGAGTCAGGTACCATTACAGGTGCACAGGACACCATAATGGGCAGAATCATGGCCCTGGCCCTACAGAGCTTATAGTTTAATAGGGGAGACAGGCATTAATCAAATAAGCACACGAATAGTACTCCAGGGTACAAATACGTGCTATGATGGAAGAATTCAGCATGTACAGAGATTGTATAAACAGGTAGCAGTGGACTCAGGCAAGTCAGAAAGGATTCTCTCAGCAAGTAACAAGTGAGCTGAGATTGCAAGGATAAATAAGAGTTAACCAGGTCAGGAGAAGAGAAGAGGGAAACATTCCTGGCAATGAGAACAGCATATGCCAAGGTCCTGGGGTAGGAAGGAGATGTTGAACTGGCTCCAAATTAGAGGTGGGGAGAAAGGTAGCAGCACCAAGGTTAGATGCCCTGGCTCAAGTATCTCCCTGTCCTCACTCCCTCGCTTGCCCTCCTCAGCATGGAACAAGACTAAAGAACAATGTCAAAAACTAGGTGTGCCCAAGAGACATGACACACCATTAGCTAAAAAATCAGACTTGCCCATATTACCTGACCACTGTCTTAGCAGTCACCACTGTGAGGCAACACTGCTCACTGAAGCAACACTGTATCAGGAAATTGGTGCTCTATAAAAGGTCTTCAGAGATGCATTTCAATTCCAGTAGAATTAAAGTGTTGACAAATATATTGATGATTACTATAAATCTGTAGAGATACCTAATATTTCACTGTAATTTTCATATACCAAATTTTGGGGGCGGGGGGGGGAGCTACAGGAAAGAAAATGGTTGAGGATGTCATCTGTGCAGCACCACCAGGCTTTGGCAACTGTTACCAGTCAGAACACCTGAGGCAGTTCTTGGGTCCTGAATTATCTGTCACCTTGCAAAATAGTCCTGCAACCATCTATTTGTAAAGCACTTTGCAACGAATCATTAATTTGGCTTCCCATCCTGCTGAGCTTATTCTCATTCTACAGATAAAACAGATAAGCAAGTGGCCCAAGGATACAAAACAATTCAGATTTTACTTATCTTTCTTACCACCCTTGCCAAACAGTGCGGACACAAGAGGCCCTTCCAACTGCAGCATCAATCCTTGCTACCCTGTAGATCAATCCCCAACCCTAGGAGCAGCAGGGGCAGGCGCTGAAGTCCCTTCTCCCTTACCTCCTCTCAACTGGCTCCTCGATGCAGAAGGCCTTCAAGGCCAACAGTGAGAATGACTGCACTATTGGGACACTGGCACTCCAGAGTAGAATGTGAACTCAGTAGTGCTCAAAGAGGAATAGAGCACCTAGGATATCACAGTGGCTTGTAACTTAAATGTCATCGTCCCCAGGGAGTCTGCACTCCCAGTACTCCCTCTCCATCTCTCCTCATCCCCCACAAGCAGCTCAGGCAGTGGTCTCCAGTGTGCTCCCCACAGTACAACACTGCACGGTGGTCTAAATCATCTATTTACAGGTCTTTCTCCATCCACCGGCTGGGACCCCCCAGCATCTGAGGCACCTGGAATAGGACCTAGCATACAAAAGGCTGTTGGAGGGCACAGCTTCCCACCAGCAACTAAGGGAAAAAGGTACTCCCTTCACAGACTAGTGGACTTGAAGATCAATTAGGCGAACTCCTTATTTTTCAGACGACCAGAGAATATGTAACTCAATCACATGGGACCTGGTCCCCAATCCAGACCTTTTGGCTCAGTTTAGTTCCACAAACATTTTGTAAGGGCCTGCTTTGTTTAAAACGCCGCCCTGGGAGGTGCTGGGGATAGTGAGATGTGCAGGAGAGGGTCTCTGCTCCCCGTGCACACAGCATGGGGGAGGGGACAGAGTTCCGGCACACTTGGGCAAGTGCAAGGACAGGCGCTTGATTCCTTAATCAGTGTTCTCTCCACACTGTCCACTGGACGGATACTCCCCCGCTGGGAAACAGGACAATAGTATCTACTTCCTGCAAATAAACTTACAGCGAAGACTGATGAGAAACCGCAGATGGAAAACCGTCAGGTTCACCCCCAGAGGCATTATGTAAGGTATTGCCATACCCTGATACCGACTCCGAGGATTCAACGTCGTTTCAGGTAGCACTCCACAAAGCAGCAAACAAGCGAGGGGTGGGCAGATGTCCAAGGAAAACCTCACGGGCTCAGAGGAACGGGAGGAAACAGCTGGGGTGTGTGTGGGGGGTGTTGGGTCAAGCGAAAAGGCCCCGGCGCGGGGAACAGACGGTAGCCAGCGGGGTGCGGGAAGAGGGGAAGGGAAGGGGGCGTTGGGCCAGCAGCCAGGATGCACTGGCCCGGAGGAAAGCGGCTCCCGCGGGCCCGAGGTCGGGGGACAGGGGGCGTTGAAGGCACCGGGCGCGGGCGCGGGCAGCACTGTCCGGAGAGCCGCTCGCAGCGCGGGGAGCTGCCCCGCCGCGCCTCCCCCCGCGGCGCCTCACCTCGGGTTGAAGTCCTGGAAGAGGCCCCTCAGGTTCATGGCGGAGAACTTCGCCGCGGCGGCCTCCTCCTCCCCCTGCCCCCGCGCCGTGCAGCTTGCGCCTCACAGTGGGGTCATGGTGCCCGCGCCAGCCGCGTCGCCACCGCCGCCACCGCCGCCGCCACCGCCGCCGCCACCGCCACCGCCGCTGCGGCCGCGCGGAGAAACCGGAGCCACCGCCTCCCGCCCCTCCTTCCGGGCTTCCGTACGGCGGCGGCGCATGCGCCCCCAGCCCCGCCCCGCCGGCCGCCGAAGCGCCGGAGCCGCGTGCGACGCCGCCCTCTAGGCTGAGGGCGACTCGAGGCCGTGGCCCTGGTTTCCTCTGCGGACGGCGGCGGGGGGCACGGAGGCTGGGAGAGACGGGGAGCCTGGCGGGGGCGGCGGAGAGCCAAGCGGGGAGGCGCACTGGGCGCAGGCCTGCGGGAAGGGAGCGCGCCACCCAGGAATCCCGCCCTGAGGCCTTCGAGGACACCTGTCACCTTAGCCCGCGCTGCCTTCGGGAAATCTGCCCTGAGCCTGGGCGGGAAGGGGGATAGTGGCCACGGGGACTCGTTGCATTTTGGCGTTCTCACCCCAGGCTTCTCCTGTTACATCTGTCGGTGACTGCCGAGTCTGCATCTCAGTTTCCCTCCCGAGGCCCAGGCCAGCATATGCTGGTGGTCCCACACTCAGGTTACCCTGCGCCACAGTCATCCTTCCTCCCAACCACCTTCCCCTCCTGGGTTGCCCTCTCCGTTGGCAGCAGACTTACTCACGGGGACATGCAAACTGGAAATCTGGTAGTCGTCCTCCCATTTGCTAACCTACTTCAGAGACCCCTTGGCCCCTGCCTAGGCTTTGTGGCCACTTCCCACCTGGCTTCTTCCTCCACCCCAGGCCATCTTATTATAAGTGCCAGGTTCATCTCCCTTGAACAAGTCAACATCTTTGGCCTCAATTTTTCTCCTCTGCAAAATGGAGATGATAAAACCGACTTCCTAAACTTGGGTAGGATAGTATACGTAACACTGCTTGGTTCCCACCAAGTGCTCAGAGAATGCTGTTGCTCTCTGGTGCTCTTTCCAGTTCCTACCTCCACAAAAGTCTATTTACTTTTAGAATTAGCTGGGCAAGTTCACAGCAAGTGACCTAGTCTACCTTTTTCACTTCTGGCCTATTTAAGACTTTTCCATGAGCACAGCAATACCTTACACATTAGTCTAGTATCATTATGGATAATGGTCGTATTACTTTGTTACAATAACAGTTTCATGAGTGGCAGTTTTTATATGGGTTAGCCCTGGGGGCAGCTTGAAAAGATCACAATTATCATGACAGTCATACCTTGCCCTGATGTATCACCTTTATTCTGAGAAACTGAAAACATTTCACAAGTGGTAATTAGGCTTCCCAAACCCACTGCTGAATGGATATTATTGTAGGAGCTGCTTTTAAAGATGAGTAACCCGAATCAGGTTTGTCAGCTGCTGAAGCACCATAACGCGGTCCCAGAGCTTTTGGCCCAGTCCCCTTGCCCACCCTCTGGGTAGAGTCCAGTGTCTACCCCTGAAGAGGCTCCCAATGAACATTTAAATCTGGAAAGAGAAAGCTGAGGCACAGAGACGTTTGTTTGATGTGCCCTGAGCTACCCAGCCAGTGGAAGTACAGGAGCAAAGAGGCAGCTGGGGGACCTGTTGAAACTGCAGTCCGCACTCTGCGAAGAGGAGGTACTCGCCCACGGCCAGGTTGGCCAGCACCATCTTTGTTACCAGCAGTCTCCCCATAAACAGGCATTAAGACTGAGCTTGGGGCGCCTGGGTGGCTCAGTGGGTTAAAGCCTCTGCCTTCAGCTCACGTCATGGTCTCAGGGTCCTGGGATCGAGGCTGACACCGGGCTCTCTGCTCTGCGGGGAGCCTGCTTCCTCCTCTCTCTCTGCCTGCCTCTCTGCCTACTTGTGATCTCTCTCTCTCTGTCAAATAAATAAAATCTTAAAAAAAAAAGGCTGAGATTGTTTGTCCATTAAGATACTTGTCCTTTCAAAAACTTCACCGACAGGCACCAGGCAGGCTGCTCGGAGTCCAGGGTCTCGAAGGCAGACGCTACTTTGGTGAGGTCCCAGGGAGTCCCAGAGCTGAGCCACTGCCAGGGGCCAACCCCAGCAACAGTCCAGGCTTCCGGAAGGTGGGGACAGCGTCGGCGATACGAAATGAGAGAGCCCCGAAGATTCTCTTCTGATCACCTGCCAGGCATCTCCGCCTTGCCGGCTCTCAGTGTCTTTATTTATAGGCAACAAGCTAAAGATTCTCATGAAGGGTTGAGAGTGACTTTACAGTGTCTTTGTTACAGAGAGTGATTACACAGTGTCTTTGTTAGCGAAACCTAGTGCTTTGATCAGTGAAACATGTTTTGCAGGGGCACCTATCTACAGTTCAGAGTTAACTCCCTAAACCAAACCAAGGACATGTTGTTCAGTAAGGTTTTCTACAGTTTCTTACATTTGGTGCCTAGACGATAAAGGGTAGACTAATGATATGGTGTTTTTTAAGCAGGTCTTACAAACAAGAAGGCAATTGAAAGGCTTAGATGAGTTGTGTTCAAAGTTTTAGCTACATTATTAATGCAATGACCAAAAGTTAGTCTGGCATCAAGGAGAAAGAGAACTTATTTTGCAAAGGTAAAAGCGCTTGCTCAAGCCTCTTTTCTCTGACTGGGTGCAGAACTCTTTATTTATGGATCCTTTGCATGTGTGGCAATGTTCTTGTTAGTATAGTTTTATTCCTTATGTTAAGCCCTTTATTTAACCATTTAAGAGCCCTGACAGTCTTCTCCAAAGAGCTGCGGGATATCTAAGATTAAGCTATTTTTAATGCTAGTAAGTAAAAACAAAAGCATTTTGCTATATACCAGACATGGGTTTTTTTGTTTTTTGTTTTTTTTTAAGATTTTATTTATTTATTTGATAGAGAGAAACACAGCTAGAGAGGAAACACAGCAGGGGGAGTGAGAGAGGGAGAAGCAGGCCTCCTGCTGAGCAGGGAGCCCGATGCGGGGCTCAATCCCGGGACTCCGAGATCATGACCTGAGCTGAAGGCAGTTGCTTAACCAACTGAGCCACCCAGGTGTCCCCAGACATGGTTTTTAAATGACAAACATTCTGTACAAAGAATGGCAAACAAGCAGGGTGGAGAAACTACTGCCCCGCACAAACTCCTTCCACTTTGTGGGAGGGTTGGGGTTCCCGGCCTTGCAGAGGGCAATCACCTAACTGACCGTGCAGGTGGCTTGTGACAAGCCACTGCGCTGCAGCTCACAGTCCCCCCGACATGACCAGACTGTGAGGGCGGCCCGCCCAGGGAACAGAACACTAGTACACAAACCAGCTGTCAGTGTCATCTTTTGCTCTGACAAGCCAATCGCCAAGGGGAGTTTCTCAATCTGTCCACGGGAATATAAGAGGAGAACTGGACTACCCCAAGGCCACATATAACTAATCTTCATGAAGTGGATGTATCTGGACTGACTCAGGCTGACAGGAGGCCCAGCGCTGTACTCTACCGGTTTTCTCATGGAAATAAAAATCAGAATATCCAGGGGCGCCTGGGTGGCTCAATCAGGTGAGCGACTGCCTTCCGCTCAGGTCATGATCCCAGGATCTGGGATCAAGCCCCAAGTCGGGCTCCCTGCTCAGTGGGGAGACTGCTTCTCCCTCTCCCTCTGCCCCTCCGCCCTGCTGGTGCTCCCTCTCTCTTTCTCTGTGTGTTGAATAAATAATAAATTCTGTAAAAACATCAGAATATCCAGGTGTCCCTCTTGTCCTCTCTCCAGCAAATGCAAAAGGCCCTGCTGCTAATCTCAGACCCCTCACTCAGTGTCCCATCTTGAGCAATGGCCCCAAAATTCACTGGCCTGTGTGTACAGACCCATGAGTGGCCCAGACATTGGGGCAAGACTCTGGGCCATACAGAGGTTGATGCCCTGGTCATCTCCCCGTAGCCGACTTTGATTTACCACCAAATTTCAGGGCCATCTTACTACAGACTCTCAACATTCCTTATATAAAGGCATGAAATGGCTCAGGATTGAAGAAGTGTGACCCTAGATAAGCCGGAGAGCACACCCATGTGGCTTTGCAGTGGGTATGTGTTACAGTGTCTCAGAAGCATCAGTGGAAATCTGGACCGTGGTCTTAAAGACTATCTTGGATTTTTAACACCCTTCCGTTAAGTTGGTGGCTTGTCCATTCAACATTCACATTGGCTCCAGTGTGGTGGGGTGGAGGGCAGGCTTCTGAAGAGCAAGACTGTGAAGGAGAGAACCCTGGTACATAGAGACACTTTAGTCATGGAGGGCCTGGGTTAGGGGATAGAAGTGACTGGGGACCAACTCTCACGCTACTGGGGCTCCTCCCTGGGCAGGAGCAGGGTGGAGAGAGAGAGCATGGAATTGGAAGGCTCAGACCAGCTTCATCACTGCTCCCGTGGAAGGAGGGACAGCCGGGATCCAATTCTGGGGAAGGCTGGCCGGCCTACTAAACTTCCTGGGGGACCAGCTGGACAACTTCGTCAGCCAGGAGACACAAGGTGCTGGCTGAAGGCTGACCCACTCTCAACCTAAAATTCTCCACTCTAATTTCCCCCAGGTCCACACCCTGAATTCCAATTAGAAATCACTGAGGACTCCACTTGCAAAATGCATCCCTTGCTTCCTGAGAGGGCCATTTGTCTTTGGCTACTTTAAGTTGACCTGGGTAAGTGTATAGTCTTTCTGTTCCTGAGATCTCCCTAGGAGGTGGTTGGAGTCTGGACGAGGATGTGGTAGAACATATAGCTGGATCTGGAGGCTCAAGGAACCTGGGGCGGAGGCTGGGAGCAAGGGAAGGGACCAAGAAGGTAACATGTATGGTTCGGCTTGGATTTGCAGCTGCCTCTCGTCTCTTTCAAGAGCCCAGAAGGAGTCCCTCTTCACCACGGAGGTATCCCTGAGGACAAGTGGGTTGGCATCCTTTCTGGGGCAATGTTCCCAGCAAAGGGAGCAGGGACTATTTCCTATTGGAAGGTGGTGCGGGCAGACTGTGTCTGGGCCCACAGAGCCGTCGTGGTGTTCCTGTGCTTTCCTGTCACCAGGGCTCCGGGAAGGCTTCCCAGGTGGGGAGGGAGCCTCCTGAGATCCTGTCCTTCAGTAAGATGTGCCTGGAAATCCCAGGTCATGTACATGGGCCAGGCCTCTTGGGCAGACAGGAAGAAAGGTGTCTGGGAGAGGTCACCAACCACTTGCCCGCACAAGTCCCTTCTCTCCTCCCCCCAGTCCTGTTCTCACTCCTGTGTCTCCACTCACTGCTTATCTTCTGCCCTTTGTACTTCCACACTGGCTTTCTGTCACCTTTCTCTGGGACCCTCTGCCCTTGCTAATAAGATGCCCTCTTCTTCCCCATGTCTTCTCCTGAGGGACCCTCCTGGCCGGGGCAGCCTGCAACCTTCGCTCCTCTGTCACCCTCAGCGAATGTCTTTCCTGAGGTGTCCACTTTGTGCCGGCTGCTGCGGGAAGCACTGCTAACACATAGTGTGGTATGTGATAAGCTTCCAGAACAGGAGAGATGCTGAGCTGAACCTGAAGGGCCACAGAAGATTTCCAGTCAGGAGGAGAAGAAAGGGGGTTGCAGGCACCTGGAGGCAAGTGGACCTTCCGGGAGAAAAATGTCCGCTGTGTTCATTCTCTGTGGAGTCTCTGGAACACCCTTCCTTCAGGTAGGCCCTCTAGTCTGGGCTCTGAGAGCTCATTGCAAAAAGGGTTCCCCCAGACTGTTCCCTGGACCAGAGCAGGACTCAGCCACAGCCCTGCTAGATTCTGTGTGTAAACACGGCATACAAAGTCAGGCAACGTGAGGCAACATCTCGGTGAGGTTGTTCCATGCATCTCAAATACAGGAAGAATGCTTTGTCTCCATCTCCAGTCTATCCTGGGACCCTGTGGCCTCCTAAATCTTTGGTTCAATGTACAGCACACTCCCTCGCCCTGGCCTACTTGCAACCCTAGGCCAATGGGCAGTGAGGACTCAGCTCAGGAAGGCTGCTCAGGGAGAGCTCGTGAAATGAATGCAGGAGTCAGACCATCCCAAGATCCCTTCAAACAAGTAGGCCTCCCTTCTCTAGGCCTCAAACTGGGCCCCCAACATCGACCAGGACAATGATCTATTATTCCTCAGTTTGCAGTAGCTGCAGGCATGATCTGTGGGCTCCCACTCTCCCTTTTTCCTACCACATTCTCTAGTTCATCGACATACTGAGGGTTTTTGAGTCTTGTTATAGAATAAGTTATACTGTATTTGCACATGACCATCTGAGGTGGGCCATCCATTGAAAACTGGTTGTCAAAGGAAAAAATCTTGCATCAATGAATTTACATGTGGATTGTAAGACATAAACTGATTCAACAACATTAAAATGTGGGAAAGAACATACTTCTTAGATGCTTAGTAATAATTGCTCCTTCTTACTGAGTACCTACTTTGAGCTTGTCATTTTATATACAGATGACACCTAGTATAATCTTTCTTAGAGGTTGAATTATACTCCCCCTAAAATTATGCTGAACTACTAATCCCCCAGAACCAGGGAAGGTGAACTTATTTGGACATAAGATCTTTGCAGATGTACTCAAGGTCAGATGAGGTCATTAGAATGGGCCATAGTGAATCTGACTGGTGTCCTCATAAGAAGAGGGAAAGTTGGACATACACAAGTACAGAGGCAAGACAGCCACATGAGTAGGAAGAGATTGGAGTGATGTGACCACGAGCCAAGGAAAACCTGGGCACACCAGATGCTGGAAGAGGCAAGAACAGAACCTCCTCCAGAGCCTTCGCAGAGAGGATGGTCCTAGCAATACCTTGACTGTGGATTGTGAGTATCCATAAATGTGAGAGAAGGAATTCCTCCACATTCACTCTGTGGTATCTTGGTAGGCAGTCCTAGGAACTGAGTATAATCACACATCAAGGCACAGATGTACTGTTTTATCTTCCCTATTTTACAGAAGAGGGAACTGAGAGCCAGATACTGGACCAGCCCATGTGTACTTTCCCAACCCCATCAGATCACTGTCCATCCTGAAGTGGAGATGAGGAATGGTGGGCTCTAAGACAGAGGGTATAAGGAAAAAGTTTCCACCTGGACATGAGTGTTGGAACTATGGCCACTGAAGGCTGCTCTGGGGTTCAGGCATGGTCTCTGCTCTCCCATTCACCTGTTCAGTCTGTTCCTTCTCTCCCAGCTGGCTAGGGGACCCAAAGTTCTCCTGAAGGCTCACTCCCCTGGGGAGGCTGGACATCAGGCACACAGCAGGCCAGCAGTTCAAAACATCCATCTACTGGATCTAAGGACTCTCACTCTCTGCCCACAGGGAGAGGGTTCTTTGGGCAGACCCTTCATTCAAGTGCTAGGTAAATGTGACTTTGCCCCTGAATACTGTCTTAAGGATGTCCCTTGGTGTCACAGCCCATACTTGCTCATGAAGAGCCCTAGGGCAGCTGCCAGAGACATCTGCCACAGGAGAGGGAAGGCGAGGGCCAGGCAGAAAATCAACCCCTTGCCAAGGTGTCTGGAATCCTGCCACACTGACTTGCCCAGAATACCAGGAACACAAACCACGGACTGGGGAACGGGCTCTCCAGACTCCCCAGTAAGCTCAGTTGTTTACTTTCTCAATGACCCAATAGTTAGAGGATGGTGGAAACCATTCGAACTTTGCCTGTTTGGGTAGTTGTGGGGGTTAGAACTGCCAACGAGGTTTAGGGATTAGAAGCTCCAAATACTAGGACCTTGGAGCTGGAAGTTCTTTGTTCATTCTCAAAATGAGTGGTGATCATGTACTGTGTACCAGGCATTGCCCGAGACTCTAAGGATACAGCATTGAACAAATTCGCTGCCTCTGGAGTGCTTATAATCTAGTGTGAGTAAGGGTGTAGATTTGAAATGAACCATGGAGCAAAGTAAAAGGTGAAGTAGGTTGAATAGTGATCCATGCTGTGGAAACACATTGAATCCACAGAACTGAATAAGAAGTGTTGGGGATGAGGTGGGAGGAGGGATTGCAATTTAGGATCAAGTATACATAGAAGGACTCATGGAAAAGGTGACATTGAGAGAGAGACTTGATGTCTCAAGAGGAATACTAGCAGCCTGACAAAAGCGAATGCCCAGGGGAGAACAAAACATGCAGTAGCTCAGGGTCCTGCAACAGAGAGTAGGGGGCAGAGCTCTAGAGAGGCTAGTTTGGAGGGCCTGATCCCCTGAGCCAAGGGTAGCCTCGCAGCAAGATCAGTGGCATTGGTACCATGAATGGGCTCGTTGCCTTGAGGTTTTTATCCTAGGTTTCTGACTTGACCTAGGGGATAGGTAGGAAATGCAGGTCTAAGCATCCAGGGACCATTCTCCCTAGGAAAAAGGAAAGGCAGACACCATTGATTTGGAATAGGCATGGCTGTTGGCCTGTGTTGTGGTAGGCAGGAAAATGGTGCCTTTCTTGAGCAGACTGGGTGCAGAACAAAGTCTGCTGATACCTAAAGCTCTTGTCACAGGAAAGACCCTGTGCCTTCCCTGAGAGGCATGGTCGCTTTAACAGAGAGCTGGATTTCTTATCGCTGTAAATGCACCCCAGCAGGAGGCCAAAAGCAAGTTCAAGTTTTTTGGGAGAGAAGTACTCCTAGGTGGTACTGTGTGCTTCCTAGGGCATTCTAACAGAAGACATCTCACTTCAGGTTCTTCACCTGTTGCTCCCAGTGTCACTGAACAAAAGATTCAGGTGGTGACAACTCAGGTCTCCATTGTGGGGTCCCTCATCAAACTTTCACCAAATGGTTGCATCCATCAATTGTCATGGACTATACCAGTTACATTCATGGGCTTGCAAATGGTCATGTTCTTTTTCCTATCATGCCTTGCACTTTCCTCACCTAGAATCCTCCAGTAAGAACTCTCCTGCATTTACTACAGATATTGTGTTATCTAGGAATACAGTTAGTAGAAGAAAAGCAAGATAAAAGCTTAATTCTTTCCCATAGAGGGTCAATTCTTAGAGGAAGAAGTGATTGCCCTTGTTATTAACAATGGGGTCCAATGAGCGACTTTTAATATATTTTTTATTTAAAAAAGGTTTTCAATTTACAAAATTATCATAAGATACTACAGAGAATTCTCATATACCTTGCATCTAGTTTCCCCTATTGTCATCATCTTATGTTATTATTGTATACTTGTCATAATACAAGAGAGAAGACAAAAACAAAGACACTGGAGAAATCAAAGCTTCTGGCACCTACAGCTACAAGAAATAATACCCAGCTCCTAGCCAGATCAACATAAAATGACACGTGAGGCATAATGATGTCGGTAACTATTACCCCACACAACACATTCAACTCTAAACTGAAAATCACAAGGCAAACCAAAAGGCAAGGAAATACATGATTTGGACAGGCAATACAAACATCAGAAATAGATCAAATATGAACACGTGTTGGAATTAACAGACGCAAATCTGACAACAATTTTGGAATTAACAGAGGATGTAAAATAACTATGTTTAAGATGTCAAGAGGCTCTACCGGGGAAAAAAGTGGACAACATGGAAAGACAAATGAATAATGTGAAAGAGGGAAATGTTGCATTCAGTGAAATCCACACAATGGGAAACTGGACAGAAGACAAGGGGTGTTTCATTTTCAACAAAATATTTGCTAAGCAAGAGATGATGAGGGAGAGCCTGTATATTTAAAAAGACTTAGTGGTGCGAACAATGAAAATGTATAGAACATATTTTGATACTGATCAAAGAAACTGCATTTAAAAAGGAGCATATGCTTGCCAGAAATGTGTGAAAAACAAATCCATTTTACTGTATTAAAGAGTTATTTTGTGATAATCATGGTAGGTTTATGTTTTATAAAAGAGTACTTATCTTTTGGAAGTTCATACTAAAGTACTGAGCAATGAAAAGGTACATTTTGGATATACTCTACAATATCCCAGCACCTGAGGTACCAGGTAGGTAGGGGTATAGTTGGAACCTGACTGTCCATGTATAGAAGATTGTTGACCCTGGGTGTCAGGTATATGGGGTTCATTAACTATTCCTTACTGTTTACACGTTTGAGACTTTCCATAATAACACTTTTTTATTTGTAACTATCATGCCATTAAGTTTGAAAAGCTAAGTAAAATGGATTATGTTTTTTAGGCTAAAGAATTGACAAACTGCTCCATAAAGAAACAGAAAACCTTAATTGTACATTACACAGTGAAACCACATCATGAGCTCAAGCAACCCTCAAATGTTCCAGGGCAAGGCAATTTTCGAGGCTAGTTCTACCAAATGGTTGGGGAGAACTTGCCATGTTAGGTAAACTCTTTCAAACTGGATAAAAATACTGAAAATTTTTTCTGTTCATTCCCCAGGCTACTGCTCCTAGATGTAAATGCTAGAGGAGAAACCCACCTTGAAAGAATACTTAAGCAAAAATCACATATATAGCAGCAAATATCCCAAATGAATGTATGCATATTCAACACAGTAGTGAATTAAATAGACAATAGGATGTGTCCAATAAACAGAACTATGAACTATGCCTTAACATAAGAAAAATCTTTCCACTATATTTACCTACATTACAAAATAATGAAACTAAAAATATCTGATAACAAATGGGTACAGAAAAGTCCTTTGAAAGAAATTCAACACTAGTTAATGAAAAAAACTGATCACAATAAGATGAGAATGCAATTTCCTTTTTCATTTCTGTGCAACTAAAACTATTCTTAAAAAACTGAAGTCTTGAGAAACACACAGAGAATAAGCAGCAAGGTCTGAATAATAAAATAGGAGACAGCCCTGAAGAAAACTTAAGACTGCCCAGCTGGTACATGTTTGGGTTGGTGACTCAGGGATGTGGAGAGGGAAGGTAGACTGAGTAACCAAAGTAAATCATATAGTAAGAGAAGATATTTTCATAAAGTATATAAACACTCTATAGACATATAAATACATAATTTAAAAACACAT